>JAVBJF010001125.1:0-20152 GCA_033439095.1 Pseudococcus viburni
TAGATAAGTAAAGATCGTTTGGAATAATCTAAAATTATTTAAAATGGTCAAAAGCCATGTAGAACTAGAATGATCAGGGTTCTTTTAGAATGATCAGAGGTCATTTAAAATGATCATGGGTCATTTAGAATGAACGTGGGTCATTTAGAATGAACGTGGGTCGTTTAGAATGAACGTGGGTCATTTAGAATGATCGTGGGTCATTTAGAATGGTCAGGGTTCATTTAGAATGGTCAGGGGTAAATTAGAATGATCCAGGGGCAATCAGAATGATCATAGGTCATTTAGAATGGTCAGAGGTCATTTAGAATGGTCCGGGGTCAATTAGAATGATACAGGGGCAATTAGAATGATCAGGGGGTCATTTGGAATGATCAGAGGTAAATTAGAATGACCCAGGGGCAATCAGAATGATCAGAGGTCGTTCGGAATGATCAGAGGTCGTTCGGAATGATCAGAGGTCATTTGAAATGATCAGAGGTCGTTTGAAATGATCAGAGGTCGTTCGGAGTGATCAGAGGTCGTTTGGAATGATCAGGGTTCATTTAGAATGATCAGGGTTCATTTAGAATGTTCAGAGGTCATTTAGAATGAGGTCATTTAGAAGTCATTTAGAATAATCATAGGTCATATAGAATGATCAGAAGTCATTTAAAATGATCAAGCATAGTTTTGAATGATCAAAAAATAGTTCAGTGATCAAAAATATCATCTGGATTTCTAAATTAATCATTTAGGAAGAATCAAATGGCATTCAGAATGATCACGGTTCATTTAGAATGGTCGGGGGTCGATTAGAATGATCCGGGGTCAATCAGAATGATCAGGGGTCATTTGGAATGTTCAGATGCCATTTTGAATGATTAGATGCCATTTTGAATGATCAGAGGTCATTTAGGATGATTAGAGATCATTTAGAATGATCAGAGGTTATTTAGAAGGATCAGAGGTCATTTAGAATAATTATAGGTCATATAGAATGATCAAGAATTGTTTTGAATGATCAGCGGTCATTATGAATGATCAAATGTTGTTCAGAATGATCAAACGCCGTGTAGAATCATCAAATGTCATTTAGAATGATTAAAATTCCTTTAGAACAAGCAAAAAATAGTTCAGAGTTATCAAAAATCTCATTCAGAATGATAAAAAATCATTCAGAAAGAATTAAAGAACATTTGGAATGATCAAAGGTAATGTGGAATGATCAACAGTTAGTTAGGATGAATCAAAGGCCATTTAAAACGATCAAATGTCATTTAGAATGATCAAAGGATATTTAATAAATCAAAAATTGATTCGAATGATCAAGAAAAAAGTTCAAAATGATCAAACACAGTTCTGGATGATCAAAAATTTCATTTAGAACGATCAAAGATTATTTAGGAAGAATCAAAAGTCATTCAAAATGATCAGAGGATAGTTAGAACGATTAAAAAATAGTTCAGAGTGATCAAAAATCTGAGTTAGAAAGAATCAAATGTACATCAGAATAATAGAAAGTCATTCAGGAATGATCAAAGGTCATGCAGAATGATCAAACATTATTCAGAATGATCAAAGATAATGTAGAATGATCAAAAAACAGTTCATTGATCAAAAATCTCATTTAGAATGATAATAAATATTTTGGAAGAATGAAAGGTTATCTAGTCTAAATAACGTTAAATTTTTCCAAATGACTTTTCATCATTCCAAATGAGATTTTTGATTGCTCTGCACCATTTTCTGATTAGGTATTCTAAACAATTTTTCATTTAATCATTCTCAATTTTAGAATATTAAAGGTACTTAAAGAATGATTTAAAAAAATGTTTAGAATAATCAAACGATGGCGCAAAGCGATCAAAAATCTCATTTAGAATGATCAACGATCATTTAAGAAGAATCAAAGGTCATTGAAAATGATCAAAAATTTCATCTAGAATAATAAAAGGTCATTGAGAGTACCTAATTTAGAATGATAGAAGATCGTTTAAAATGATTAAAGGTTATTTAGAATGATCAACAGTTATTTAGAAGGATCAAATATCAGTTAAAATGGCCATTTAGAACGACCAAATTCCATTTACAACGATCAAAGGTCACTTAAAAATGATCAAAGATTATTTAGAATGATTATGACCTTGAGTCATTCAAAATGATCTTGTCGCGAATCAACTGTCAGGTGTATCAAAGAGATCAGTGATCTAATTGGCCATTTTGTCAAATAAATTAATTCGAAATAATGATTTCAATTGTTCTTAAAGTATCATTTAAAATGATGCACTCTTTTGTAATCTTAAGACTAAGGTCATTCAAAATAATAAATCATTCGAATCAACTGTGAAGCTGTATCAAATAAATAATTATTTTCCTGGCCACCTTGATCAGATAATTCAAAATCATGATTTTGAACTTGACCTCAGCGTCATTCAAAACGATGAATTTTTACGAAAACTTCGAGTTCATCATCATTTTAAATGAACTTCCACGCATAATTCATAAGAAATTCAATTCTGAATGATCTTTTCACAAGTTTGAAATATAAAAAGCCTCAAAGGCGATTCAGATCAATATCCAGGGAAATTTGGGAAGGTTTATTCGTCTTAAAATGCGTAAAATGTTGAATTTCCCAGTTTGAACTGGACTTTATCGATATTTCAAAGTAATTCACAACAAAATATCGACACTTTATCGACTCTGAATCCATTAGAAATCCATTTCCGACGTTCGATATAAACTTTAGACTCATTTCTAATCTCATTTACCAGATACCAACACCACTCTCTATATCAACATCGAATACCTAATTCCAAATAAATACAGCACATCGAACCCTAATCTACGTAAATTCATCGAAACCAGATCATCCAACGCTATCACCTCCAGCGTTCACCTCGTTTCAAAAATACTCTCATCCGGATACCCACAGACCAACCCTGTATCATTTAACCCAACCACCTCTCCCATCATTCTCATCCCCTACTCTCCAATCCTTTGAGTAAATCTAAAACAAACGAACGGTAAATTACTACCTCTCGTACAGAACGTGCTTCATACCAACACCTCAGCAAAACACAGACGGTATACCTTATGCCGAACCAAATACCTATTATCAAACCTAGTACGCGCTCGTTCGAGCGTACATATCGTGTAAAATCGTTACGATCAGGCGTGAAGATGAGTATGTGCAGCGATGATCGAACGCCTCCGAAGCTATCATATTAGGTGTCCGGGGAAACCTCCATATAACACGGTCGGCCTTCGGGATATTTGAAAAACGTGACGTGATCTAAAAGCGCATAGCGCATTCGGCCAAATGCTCTGTACTCGGCGCTGTGCCTGTGTCTCGATAATAAGCTACAATGCAACGATCCGCTGCCTCAGCATCGTGTGAACATTATATCCGTATACGTAAATATCGGAGTCGAGTCGACGATAAACGAATCATTAATTTGTTAATTTCGGTCATCTCTCGGCGATATCTGCTCATCCATGAAAGAGCCAACCTCTGGCTGTGGTTGCTTTCGTCAAACCATCTCGTCTTGGAAAAAAATCCCGACTAGTCTTCGAGGAAAAACGCGCACATAACTCAGACATCTAATTAGCATACAATTGATATATTTTTAAAATACGATCGAAGCTATGTCGTCGCATGAATTCCAGACAATCGTATCCAGAAGCCTTACAAATAGCAGCCTGCTGCCCTTTATCTCATTGTAAAACCAGACTCCGGTGCCTTTCTCGTTTACGTACCGCGAATCTCCTCTTCAAGCACTGCAAACACTGCACACATAAACTCAAACACTCCGTGGGAGGTTGCATTCGTCACAAACCATCTCCAAAGGACTAAAATCAATTTACCGCCGTTACTACATCGCCACAACCGTGTACCATAATGCAGTGTGTATTCTAAAAATGTTTTGGAGCTGCCCAAATTGGAAAATTGATGTTTTTACAATTTTTTTTCTACCCAGCTACCCTCACCCCTCCCGGGACAAAAACATGCAATCCAATTTCAACTTTCTCTTCGATGTGAAAACCATCAGTAATAGGTACCTACTTGAAAATTATGAGGGTAAGAATCTGGGACGAAACTTGGGCAAAAGTCTCGAGGGTGAAAATGAAAAATTTGCCGACTAATATTATTAAAAAGGAGAAATTTTCTGACTCACATTAAATGGAAATTTGCTGATCAGTCGTATTGAACATAAAAAACAAAAATTTGTGCTTTTTCGAGCTACTTTTTTGACCACTAAAAAATAATTCCTTAATGACCCAGGCATGCCACACAGATTTTGGGGGAAAATAGTGACTTTAGTGACTTTTTATGAGGCAAAAAGTGACCAATTTTTCATTTTTTTCATAAATAAATACACTCCCCCCCCAAAAAAAAATTCATAACTCAAACTGTATTGCTCTCTGCAATAGTGCTGAAAATACTTTTTTTTTTTGAAAAATTTTATCATCAAGGGTAAGGGTGCCATATTTCAACCACTTTTTTTCAAACTTCCACCAATCAAAGACTTATGGAGGTAAAAACGTCAGAAATGGCTTAAAAAATACATTGATCCTTCCTCCACCACCCCCTAAAATTCTGAGCCGATACGATCATTTTTTGTGATTTTTTTCTAAGGGAATTCAAAAATTGATTATGGAAATTTTGGGTTCCTAATTTCGACCACCAGCCCCCCCCCACTTTGAGATGAGGGGTCGGTTGTACATTTTTCTTATTCTACTTAGTAATAGGATGTAAAAAAAAAACGTTCCTAAAACTCGATTAACCCGATTATTGGTAATTATTTGAGGTAATGGAAAATTTTCAAAATTGATTTTTTTCTGAAGGCCCTAGCTACTCTCCATGACATCCTGACAGAAAATGGTAAATGACAAAATTGTTTGTTTTTTAACCCAACATTGCTCACATGCGGTCAAAATTGACCATTGCTCGCATCGGGTCATTTTGACCAATCTTGACAGCTTGACGAAAATATCTTGGTTGCTTGCATTACTGTCATTTTTAACCAAAATTCATACGATTTCTTGCATCGTGGTCATGTTAATCATACAATAATGTCAATTTGGCAAAAATTACCAGGAAATTTGGTGAATTTTTTTTCGTGGTCAAAATGACCGGTATGCGAGCAATGGCTTAATAGTACATGTGAGCAAGGGCGGGTTAATGTTCTACAACTTTTGTCTCAACTATTTTTTCATTAGTGCGTAATTTCGAAAAGTTATCGACGAAAAAACAAAATTTGAACTCCCTTACTCCCCAAAAGGAGGACTAAATTATGCACCAATTTTAGGGAAGTTCAGAATCTTAAAATACATACCCTACTACGAAACTTCCCTTTTCTGCTAATTTTTTTGGGGTCAAAACCTAAAATGGCTGTACTACTACACCACTTCGTTTTTTTTTCAATTTTCTCCGCTAGTTTTGCCTGTAGGGTAGGGTGGCCCTTATTTATACTTGAGTGTTTTTTTTTCTTCGGATTTTTTTGGTGCTACCCCCTGAAATGGTTACCTACCATGAGAAAATGATACCCAAAAAATTTTGACCAAATTGGTACATATTAACCCGGCGCGCAAATGCATTGAAATATTGATAACGCCTTTGGCGCGTCGCATCATTAGTCCCACACGAGTTACGTGGTGTGATTAGTAGGTAACGCGCTATGTTGATGGTGGCAGGCAGCGAGTCGCGTCATAGCTGCTTCCAGGGATTTACTATTCCCCTCCTCCCTCAATTAGGATTTTTCATTATTTAGTTAAGAAAATTTACTATTTATTCTCCAATGTTGAGAAAATTCAACAATCGTACTCATATTTTCCCAACTCGGGAAATAGTACCTAATCTACCTATGTACGAATGCTTAGTAAATTTTCACAATTTGAAAAAAAATAAGTATAGGTATAAAATGATGCATTTTCCCAACTTGACGAAATATGAGTACAAAATAATGGTAAATCTTTCCATAGATAATGATCATTTCTTACTGTTTTTTTTTTCTTATAATAAAATTATCATTTTTTATAGGAAGATTTGCCATTTGTACCCATATTTCATCAAGTTGGAAAAAACTCGTCATTTTGTACTCATTTTTTCCAACTAGTGAAAGAAAAATTTTCATATTTTCTCAAATTGGGAAAGTTGAACATTTGTACTTTTGTGTTTTTTTTTAAATGAGAAAACAGAATTGAATGATCTTTTTCTTGAGAAAAATTTTTCATTTGTTTCCATATTTTCTCAAGTTACCTAGGTAAATTAAACAATTTTGCATTTTTACTTTTTTTTTTCAAGTACAAAAAAGCAATTGAATTTTTAAAAAACTTTGGCTTTGCTGCGCTCGGTCTTATTGTATTTCTTTTTTATTCATTGTTTTAAAATAATCCAAATCCTACAAAAGTGACTTTTGTTTGTAATTCTCCTTAAAATTATTTCAACTGATTGTATCATATTTTTTCACATTATAACTGCAAAATTTTATTTACAAAATTACGTTTCTTGAATTTTTCCACCCTCGCTTCACTCGGAGCAATTAGACAATTTAGTAGGTTTTTTTTAACTACGTACAAATAATGAAATTAGTAGGTAATAATTTCGAAAAAAAAATGATAAATTTGGAATGAATGATAAGAAGAGGCCGGGGAGGGGGCCAACTTCTTTAAAATTTAGTTCGGTCGGAAAATTTTCGTCATTCACCCCACGTTTTCCAAAAGTCAGTCTCTTTTGTGCTTGAATATATTGAATTTAAAAATATTTTAAATCATATGGTAGGTAACCATTTCAGGGGGTAGCACCTAATTTTTTCGAACTTCCAAAATAAGGGCCACCCTACTGTAGGGTTGTCATTTTGGTCTCAAATTGTTTATCTGTGAAAAAGGAGCATGAAAAATAATTTTTTTCCCGGTAGATTGCGAATCCAAAAGCAATGAATTTTTTGATATTTTAAATGAATTTTTCATTTCTTTATTTATTTAATCAATATTTTCTGAAAAAGCGTTTTTTTCAGAACGTTTTTTGGAACTGCCCAAATTTTTTTAAAGCTGTCCAACAGATTTTTAGAGCTGCCCAAACAAAGCCTAAAAACCCCTTAGAATACACACTGCCATAATAAACCCGGGAAAATACTCTCTTTGCCTCATTTCCCAACCAAAATCAGCCCGAAAAACCTCGCTGAAGCTTGAAAATTGCCCATCTGTGCGTTTCTCGAATCGCTGATGCATTTCGCCACAATGATTACCCACTTGGCCCACGATAAGGGTAATTTTTCCGCCACGATTACATCTTCTTTTATCCTGCGAGCTATCTTTTGTGTGAAAAATTTTGCACCGCGAAAATTTCCATTTGTTCACTCCTGCTGCACTGGAACACTCGATAAGGATACTAACTCTCGCACGTACGTCTACGTACATGTACATACATTAGCTTCCAGCATCTCTGGACCCATCGCCGCTTGATTTATCCCTCCGCCTCGACGCTTCTGCGTACCTCAGCTCTCTGTAGTACTTAACTAGCGCACTCGTCTACGTTCGTTGAAACAAAGAAGTTAATATATTAGCTGCTACGTGCCTAATCTATTGCGACGATGACGACGACTCCACTCCGCAGCCTGGCGTTACTCTTACTCTTCCGACACCGTCGCTCTTCCTAGGTCTCTCTCCATATTACTCATACTCCTTGGTTTGTGTCCGTCTCACTCTAGCTCCGGTACCTCTCTTCCTTCCTTTTTTTTGCTGCCTCGATGTACTTTATAAAACACACGTGCCTACGTGCTGCGGCGTGCATTCTTTCGCGTATTGTAACGTTTAAGTACCGCAATGGCGCCAACTTTAACCGCTTTCTTTGGCGAAATTTTTTATCGACTTAATTGCCCAATTAACCAGTAAACTGGAGACCGATTCGCCATATGCTGCGACGTTCAACGTCATTGTCGCGTATTCATGGCTCGATGCTTCCGCGATGAGTAGATCGAAGGTCGTTGCTCATAATTCGTATAAATCTTTGGCAAGGTGTCCGAAAAATCACTTTTTTCCTGTATGATCGTCTTAACAGAGGTTTTTGGAGAAGAGGTGATGCCCGGGGTGTGCTTTCAGAAATAGCCCATTTATAGTCAAAGTTGCGCTAGAACTTTGACGATAAATAATGAATTTAAAGGAGAGAAGATTTGGGAGAGGGGGAGGGGAGGGGGGTAGTAAAAAAAAGGTTATTGATGTAGGTATGCAGTTGGGAAAATCGGAATTCTAAAGGGATCTTCACTGATTTACCCTCCCCCCCCCCCCTCATTATGCCTTCGGAACGTCAGTGGGCCTAACATTTGACCACCAGCGCCTAGTCCCCAGAGTTCCCTGAAAGAGTTTTCCACGCAGTGAAGATTGCTTAAAAAATGGGATGTTAATCACTGGTAATATCTCAACAGACACCATGACCACTGGTAATCACTTCATCAAAACTGCAATAATTACGGGTAATTACCGCATTAAAAATCTGTTTACAGATAATTACCTAAACAAAACACGTAATTTCAGGTAATTACCGCAACATTTGCGAGTAATGATCACAAAAAACCGTGTAATTACGGTTGATTACCATAAAACCCAAAATACTGTAAGTAATTACCTCATGAAAACAATATTTACCAGTAATTACAGGACCAACACCGTAAATACAAGTAATTACCTCACAAATTTCTGTAATTACTGGTGATTATTCTCTAAACACAGGCAATTACTTCACAAATAACTGTAAATACTGGTAATCATTTTCTAAAATGTAGGTAATTACCTCACAAATAACTGTATTGATAATTGAGGGGCTTGGTTCCAAAACTCACTTTTGCCAAAAAAATTGATTTCGTTTTTTTAGCGGATTCTGATTCAGTTTTTCATGCTCTACAACCCTACGATCTCCGTTTTCACGTTAATGTCTCGATTCCGCGAGAATCCGCGAATGAAACGTGACTTCAGTTCCAAAACTCACTTTTGCCATTGGCAAAAGTGAGTTTTGATGCCAACTTTTTTTTAAAACGTATTTTTGAGCGGCACAATGATTGATAACATCAAATAATATGTGGTTAACAAAGTTGCAATGATCTTAACGGTATTATAATGGCAAACGGGCGAAGAAATACTACAAAAAGACTTCGACATCCGAATGAGTGGGAAAAAAACATTGTTAAAATGAACCAGTAAGTCATTGTTGTTTAGGGTCAAACTTTGTTCTTAGGTCATGAAAACCAATTTTCAACATCGTAATGTAATGAAAATTTGCAAAAATCATGAGTTGGAATCAAAACTCACTTTTGCCATAGGTAATTGTAACTTTAAAGCACAATGGCGGACTACTTTTGTTTTTTTTTACATGAGCCTCTTCATATACACCAACTTCATCAATCTAGACCATAACTGGCATCGAAACATAAAACGCGCACTGTCTAATCGTTTTTCGTGGTTTTCTCAAAATGTACCTTGATGGCAAAAGTGAGGTTTGGAACCAAGCCCCTCAATTATCCCTTTAATAACACAGGACGACAAAAAAATTTTTTTGCTCTGTTTCTGGGTTCTCATGCCGAAATTCTGTTTCTAGACATCAAAATACATAACCTTGCTCAATCCTGGCTTCCACAGTTTGCTTTGGGGGGGTGGGGGGGGCCAAAAACTGATTTTTCGAGGTCAATAAGCCTGAGCATTACAAAAAAAATTGAAAAAAAATTTTTTGGACTAATCTTGTAGGAAATTTTACGGCGAATCTAATGCCGCAAACCGCAGACCTCCATCTCTTTTTTAAAAAAAATTACAGCTCATTCTTTTCAAAATTTTGTGAAAAAATCACATTTTTTTGATTTTTTTTCGCAAAGAAGTGAAATTTGAGAGAAAAATAAGGGTTTTAAGGCCATAATGACCATGATGAGAGTTGTAGGAAATTTCACGGCAAATCGAATGCCGCAAACCGCGGACCTCTATCTCTTATTGAAAAAAAGTTACAGCTCATTCTTTACAAAATTCTGTGAAAAAAATCACATTTTTTGTGTCTTTTTCGCGAAAAAGTGAAATTTGAGAGAAAACTAAGGGTTTTAAGTATGAGCTGTAACTTTTTTTCAAAAAGAGATAGAGGTCCGCGGTTTACGGCATTCGATTTGCCGTAAAATTTCCTACAACTCTCATCATGGTCATTATGGCCTTAGAACCCTTACTTTTCTCTCAAATTTCACTTCTTCGCGAAAAAAAATCAAAAAAATGCGATTTTTTCACAAAATTTTGGAAAGAATGAGCTGTAACTTTTTATAAAAAAGAGACGGAGGTCTGCGGTTTGCGGCATTGAATTCACCGTAAAATTTCCTACAAGATAAGTCCAAAAAAAAAAATTTTCAATTTTTTTTGTAATGCTCAGGCTTTTTGACCTCAAAAATCAGTTTTTTGGCCCCTCCACCCTCCAAAGCAAACTTTGGTCAAAAAAATATATTTTTTCCTTTATTAGTTACATAAAAGCAACCCAAATTTCGCAATGAGAACCCAAAAACAAAATTCGTGTCGACCTGTGTAATTGTAATAATTGATAACTTTGAGTACTAACAATTATATCGTTAATAATTATAACTACCGGTAATTACCCTCAGTGAGTGTAATTACTGGTAACTGCCACAAAATGACTGTAAATACGGGTAATTACCACAAATGACCGTAAAAACAGGTAATTACCACAAAATGACCGTAAATACGGGCAACTGCCACAAAATGACTGTAAAATGACCGGAAATACGAGTAATTACTACAAAATGACTGTAATTACTGGTAATTACTGGTAATTACCAGAAGCCAGAAGCCAGCTGAAAGCTGAAAGCCGAAAAACCGAAAGCCAATGATTTTTGAACATTTTGGAAAGCTGAAAGCTAGCCCAGCTTTATAATTTAGCAGCCGAAAGCTTTATTTTTTCGGCTTTCTAACAGATTTTTTTTTCAAAAATTAAAATTCAAACGTTATCATACTTTTTTATGGTTCCGGAAAATTCCATTCACTTCATGCCAAAAATAATAAACAAAATTGTCAGTTACTTCAATTTCTTGAAATAAAATCCAAAAAAACATTCATTTTTCAAATGAAATTTTCCAATTTTTCTCCTCTAAGTACGAGTAGAAATTTGTGAAGTTGAATATTGAAAATGAATGTGCTTATAACTTTTCAACTACCTATATAAATAAAAAACTAAAAATTGCTATTTGGTCAGTATTAAATTCAATTTAACTTATTTACGCTAATGAAAAAATGAAAATTTTGTCATCTCGCTTTTCTTTGTTCTTTTCATTTATATTTTTAGATTCAGGGTTTTTGAATTTAGATTTTATATGTAGATGAAAAATTGAAACTTATTTTGAAATTTGAAGTAATAAAAGCCAAAAGCTAAAAGCCGAAAAAGCCTGATTGTACACCAGCCAAAAGCCAAAAGTTGCAGCTTTATAATTTTTCATCACTAGCTAAAAGCCAAAAGCCCAGCTGTATCTTTTGGCTTCCGGTCTCTGATAATTACTCCAAAAAGACTGCAGTTACTGGTAATTACTTTTAAACGACTGTAATCATTGGTAATTACCCCAAAACAACAGTAATTACTGCAGAACGACTCAATTACTGGTAATTATCCCCAAAATGGCCGTAATTACTGGTAATTATCCCCAAAATGGCCGTAATTACTGGTAATTATCCCCAAAATGGTCGTAATTACTGGTAATTATCCCCAAAATGGCCGTAATTACTGGTAATTATCCCCAAAATGTCCGTAATTACTGGTAATTATCCCCAAAATGGCCGTAATTACTGGTAATTATCCCCAAAATGGCCGTAATTACTGGTAATTATCCCCAAAAATGGCCGTAATTACTGGTAATTATCCCCAAAATGGCCGTAATTACTGGTAAATATCCCCAAAATGGCCGTAATTACTGGTAATTATCCCCACCATGACTGTAATTACTGGTACTTATCCCAAAAATGACTGTAATTACTGGTAATTATCCCCAAAATGACTGTTATTACTGGTAAAATTATCCCCAAAATGACTGTAACTACTGGTAATTATCTCTAAAATAACTATAAAATAGCAATTACTTTTTATAAAAAACTGATAACAATAATTACTTTTAATTGCTCATCGCTGCACTAATACGTAATTTCAAATGTATATTACAGTAATTACCGGTGATTTTGGTAAATTTGAAATAATATCTGGTATTTTTGGTAATTCTGAGTAATTTTGCACAATTATCGATAATTCAAGAAAATTAAGATGAATTTCAATGGTGGTGGATAAATTATTATAATTACCAGTAATGTTGGTAACATGTGATGATTTCTGGGATTTTTGGACATTTTTGGTACTTTAGCACCAGTAACCAATGTTTTAGGTAATGCACGGTAAACATTGAAACTTACCGAAAAATTACGGTAATTACCGGTAATTTCGGTAATATTCGGTAATTTCAGTAATTCGACACGAATACCACTTAAATTTGACAATTTCATGTGATAACAGATATTCCACGATTTCTGACAGCAAACCGACCGAATTTGATGACACCGGTACAAGAAATTGAACAAAAAAGAAGGGGAAAATCTCAAAAGAGTACTAATGACATCCATTTTTCAATTACAAAACACCAAGATCAGTGCACTTGACGAAAAAAATCGAACAATCGTCGGTAATAAACGTTCGCCACGCAACTGCATGTCCATCTCCCTGCTGTACACTCCGCTACAAAATGCAATAATCTCAATAATACACACGAAGAAGAAATGACTTGGAAGCGGAGTAGCAGTTCGCGTAGTTTTATCTCGTATGTACTTAAGTTGTATTAGAAAGATGTATCAGAGAAGGTATAAGCGTACATACGCATACACGTAGATCGAGGGAAAAAAATCGAGAGAGAGTGAGCGAGATAGCCTCAGTAATGCAGAGAATATCAGCCGTGAACTGGAGAATGGACCGTGGCTAACTGGATTTTTCAAGGTTACAATGTGGTATAAGCGTTCGTGTCCAAAAGGCAGGTATGGATATGCCACCACATACCTAATCCGCCGCATAACAATACTCACTCCTCGCGTCTTCTTCACCTCCGGTTCTAACGCGTTTTCTATGGGTACTCTCCGGTCTGCGGCGCGCTCGTTAATCACCAACGTGATCGCGCTCTCTTCTCCAACTGGAGCTTGTTTGTTCGGCCTGAACAAACCCGATTCTCTTGACACTTAATATCCATCATTTCACTAAGCATTAATTATTTTTCGTGTTTATTTTAAAATTTTTTCAAGGGGTTTACTAAATTTTGCCAAATGTCCCGATAAGCCGGAATTGTTGCATTCGCCGTCGGCACGGATGCTGCACCGACCGCCGGTATCCATATTTTTTTTTTGGCGCGTAAATTTCATCGGCGTGATTATTACGAAACAGCTATACGGGATGAGATTGCACGCGTAAATGAATACGCTCAGATAAAAGTGAAAATTAATAGCTTTTACGGTTAATAAATTTTCAGTAAATATCGTCTACATAAACGTACTACGTATGTGCTCGGCTGATACACAAGCGTACGGCGAATTATAGTAAATCTTCTCTCGAAATTGCGCTATTACCGGTACGTGTGGCGTCGTTCGCGTATTAGAAAATCATTTAATGCATGGGTAATTCGCTTATCGCCTGTACAAAACGATTTCGGCGATTGATAATTAATTACGTTATCAATATTTAATGACCGGCGTGTCTAAAAATAAATCAGCGTTGGTTACACGCGAAAAAAATTACCGTCGTTAGGGCAAATGTAAAGATCATGAATGTGGACTAAGATTCGAGGATGCTGGGTACGTGATTCCTCGAGTGATGCAATTCCCCTTCCTCCTCTTCATCAAAAGCATTCTTAGTCTACAGTCCAGACCCCGAAAAGTGTTCAATGGGTCTGCTTTTTTGGGGAACAAAAAAATCAGTTGGTTTTTTGTTAGTATGGATGGGGTATTCACGAAAATGAGCATTTTCGATTTTTGCCGGGTCACTATAGGGGGCTGGAGCCTAAAAACCCCCATTTTTTCAAGTTGGCCGGGAACAAAAAATTGTTTTGCCATTTTGTAGCACATGCTCCCCCGAGTCCGAATATGTGTTTCATTTCCTTGGGCATGGTCACAATGGTCCCCTAGGGCCCCCAAAGTGCGATTTTTGATGAAATTTGGCCATTTTTGGAAGTAAAATGATTGTGTAGACGTCATAAAGCTCGCGGAACAAGAAAAACCCACCTTAATGGGGACATGAACTCATTCTGAACCGATTGAGCCTAAATTTTTGGAAAACGGCTGGCACAATGAGCCGCAGGCGAATTTTAAAGATGCGCCCCTCGGCGATTTCTCAAAAAAATAAACAGCTACAAAATTTTTACAAAATGGCTATGCACGCGTGTAACATATCAAAATGGGGTAAAATTTCGCGAGAAAACCGAAAATGCCAATGAATTTTGATTTTGACCCCTTCCAAAAATTTTAAGGGGTGAAATTTGGTCAATTTTTGACTGATTTTGAAAAATTGTCGTGTTACCTATCAAAATGAGGTAAAATTTCGCGAAAAATTCGAAAATGACAATGAATTTTGATTTTGACCCCTTCCAAAAATTTTAAGGGGTGAAACTTGGTCAATTTTTGATCGATTTTGAAAAATTGTCGTGTTACCTATCAAAATGAGGTGAAATTTCGCGAAAAATCCGAAAATGGGAATGAATGATTTTGATTTTGACTCCTTCCAAAAATTTTAAGGGGTGAAATTTGGTCAATTTTTGACCGATTTTGAAAAATTGTCGTGTTAGCTATCAAAATGGGGTAAAATTTTCCGAGAAAACCAAAAAAAAAAAACAATAAATTTGTAATTCGACCTCTTCCAAAAATTTTAAGGGGTGAAATTTGGTCAATTTTCAGTAATTTTGCAATCATCACTATTACGTGATGTATGAGAAAGAAAAATTTAGAGAGTAAAAACAGAAGGTACTTTTTTGCAGGTAAATTTAAAAAAAAAATGCTCGAGTGATTTTCAGGTGTATGAAACTTCGATGAGAATCGGCTGCTATCGTACATTGTTGGTACAAATGTGTGTGATTCTTATCAACGTCGTTACCTTTGTTTACATTCGTAGCTGTTATAAGACGTATCCTTAAAACTATATTTTTTATGTTCTTTTAAAATTTCAAATGTTTTAAAAAGTAACAATGATTTTTCACAATTGTTCAAACATTGACTAGATTTTATCTGTAAACCTTTTGAAAAAAGTTAAAATCGAAATTTATCAACATTTTTAGTTTTTTTCGCGAAATTTTACCCCATTTTGATAGGTAACACGACAATTTTTCAAAATCGGTCAAAAATTGACCAAGTTTCACCCCTTAAAATTTTTGGAAGGGGTCAAAATCAAAATTCATTGTCATTTTCGAATTTTTCGCGAAATTTTACCTCATTTTGATAGGTAACACGACAATTTTTCAAAATCAGTCAAAAATTGACCAAATTTCACCCCTTAAAATTTTTGGAAGGGGTCAAAATCAAAATTCATTGGCATTTTCGGTTTTCTCGCGAAATTTTACCCCATTTTGATATGTTACACGCGTGCATAGCCATTTTGTAAAAATTTTGTAGCTGTTTATTTTTTTGAGAAATCGCCGAGGGGCGCATCTTTAAAATTCGCCTGCGGCTCATTGTGCCAGCCGTTTTCCAAAAATTTAGGCTCAATCGGTTCAGAATGAGTTCATGTCCCCATTAAGGTGGGTTTTTCTTGTTCCGCGAGCTTTATGACGTCTACACAATCATTTTACTTCCAAAAATGGCCAAATTTCATCAAAAATCGCACTTTGGGGGCCCTAGGGGACCATTGTGACCATGCCCAAGGAAATGAAACACATATTCGGACTCGGGGGAGCATGTGCTACAAAATGGCAAAAAAATTTTTGTTCCCGGGCAACTTGGAAAAATGGGGGTTTTTAGGCTCCAGCCCCCTATAGTGACCTGGCAAAAATCGAAAATGCTCATTTTCGTGAATACCCCATCCATACCAACAAAAAACCAACTGATTTTTTTGTTCCCCAAAAAAGCATAGCATATTCACTTTCCTGAGCACTTTTCTGCGTCTGGACTGTAGACTATCTTTTTCGTTCGCGATTCTTTTCAAAACGACGAAATTTGACAAAAACTAATGAAATAAAAAAGATGCAAGGATACAGGGGAACCAGAATTTGATGATTTTTTGTCCATTTCATTTATTCTTCGGATTACGAAAACAATTTTGGAAAAAACAAACTCAATAACCAAGAAGGAAAATATAAATAGAAAAATTTTTACAAAAGCAGGCATCATAGCGAAATTTTTGAAGAAAAAAGTAACTTTCAGTAACTTTTCATGCGCAAAAAGTGACCAAAAAATGACCAAAAAGTAACCAAAAGTAACCAAAAATTCAATTTATCGGGGGACAAATTTTTTACAGTTTTCTGGGGGGGGGGGAGGACAATTTTTTTGTAGTTTTCTGCAAACATTTCAAAGATAAATCAACTGAAAAGACGTGAATAATTTCATCATTTATTAAATTCCTTCGTCAAAACAACAAACTAGCAAAAATCTATTTTTTTTATTTTTTTCTTAAAGAAGTTTGAAAAATAACAATTTGAATTTTTGCCTGGAAGTGCGAAGAAAAAGTGACTTGAGGGGGAAAAAGTAACCAAAGTGACCTTTTAGACGTGAAAAGTAGGTAACCAAAAATGACTGAAGTCGAAAAAAGTGACAAACGCCCTAAAAAAGTGATCCGCTATGATGCCTGCAAAAGAAAGTTAGAATTCAAAGAAACATCGCGAAATTAATTTCAAAAGCCATTCAACTATTTCCAATTCAATAAATTTACCAAAGAAACCAAAAAAGTAGCTTAAAGTGAGGGGGATGGGGAGGGGGGTCGCTGAAATAGAAAAAAATTATTTCAATATTGTATAAAGAAAAATTGCACGAAAAATCTTCATTAATTTTGTTTTTAAAAAAATTGAATCAAGCTAGACATTTTGAGAGAATTTTCAAATTATTTTTTCGATGTTTTTCAACATTTTAACTCGATTTTAGGAAATTTAACAATTTATAAGATGTTTTTTATACCAAGTCGATTTTTAGAAAAAAAAAAGTTAATAAAAAGGTGCCTTACAAGGGAAAATCATTCAACAATTATCAATAAGTGATCTTTTAAAATGAGCGGGGATACCATTGTGATGACCGATATTTTCTCTCACGTATTCAAATTTCAGCTTCTATTGGTTTCTCAAGTTTTGGGAAATTATGCCATGACAAATCATGCAATTTAAGTGCACGAGGTGTGACACGTCAAAAAAATTTTACAAGCTTGTAGAGCATCACAAGAAACTTCCACAGCCAAAATTTAAAACATTTTGGACAATTTTTTTTCATAATTTTACCCATTTTCGCAGTAGTTTAACGAGTGTCAGGTTGTTACAAAAGATTTTTTTTATTTTAAAGAATTTTCAGATATTTTTTAAATATTTCAAAGCATCTTTCAAGTTATTCTTTGGTTACACATTTCCACTGTTTTTACGACAATTGTAAATTCGGTTCACGGTCATTTTTAAGAATCTAAATTCCCGAACGAAAATTTTCCCTAATCAAAATATTTCCCGAAAAATTTCCTCACGAATGCCTTTTACCGGAGATGAAAATCCCGAATAGAATCCTCGAATGGCCAAAATTTTCCGAATAATGTATTTCACAAAAGAATAGGAAGGGGGGATTGAAATTGAAAATTTTTCTATTTATATGAAATTTCTCACTATTTTTCTCACTCAAATTCAGTATTTTACATTCCTTTTACAATCAATCAAATATACCTTCAATGAATGTAAAAAACAAAGTTGGTATTCTGGTCAGGAGGGGCGCGAGGAGAAATAAAAATCTGATTATCTACCTAATGTCAAAATATACGAATTTTTTGTCAAAAATGTTAAAATGTCCTAAAATATGTCAAAATGTCCTGATTATGTACCTAAAATGTCAAAAATGTTAAAATGCTCTGATTATGTACCTAAAATGTCAAAATATCCTGATTTTTTGTCAAATTTTTTAAACGATTTTTTTTAAATTAAAATTTGAAAAATTCACTTTTTCAAAAGACAACCATCCTTACTCCCCCCCCCCCCCTTGAAACAAATCTTCACATTGATGATGAGAAAAAAAATTGAAACATTGACGAGTGATTTTTTTTGAAAAAAATGTTAATCAAATCGTTCGTGAGCAACTGAATGATTCCATTCAAAGTAGGAAAGGAGAAAGCAAATTGAATATTTTCGTACTCTAGCCCACGCGCCATTGCGTTATAAATTGAAACAGAAATATTTTCAATTCATCTTCAGGAAAAAAATTCCAGAGGAAAGTTTTCGGTAAGTCCGTTCTTTCGCTTCGAGAAAACGAGTGGGAACCGATTAATTCTAAAATTCTATCGTCTATAAAGACATCATTTCAAATAAATTTCCGAATCGAAATGCAAAACTTGTATAGGACGTAAGAGTGAAGGCAGCAACTTCGGCGAGATATCCCCCCCTCCCCCTTCAATGTCTAAAAAATTAAAATATTCTTGATATTTTGCAGATCAGCTCGAATTATTCCAAAAAAATTCCACAATAAGTAGACTAAAAAAAAATCATGTACCTAATCAGAACAATTCAATTTTATTAATAATTTCAAAAAATATTGCAAAAAATAATTTTTCAATGAAAAATGCTGCACTTTTGAGCCAAATACAGGATTTTTTCAGCACCCTTTTTTCATCTTCGGTGCCACTTTGTTGACTTTATACCTATTGGAAATATTACCCAGGTTAAGTACCATTTTTTTCGAATAATTTTTGTACCTGCCACTTTTTTTTAAATCCACAATCTTCATAAATTTTTTCCGGCGTTTGAATGGGTTCCTTTACATGACTCAAAAAAATTTAATTTTGAACGATTAAATTTTTTTAAATAATTCTCTAAAAATGATAAAGAAAACGAAACGATTTTTCGAAGAATATTTTTTGTGATGATTGGACGTGACCTTTGATTAGGCCATGTGTGGAAAGGAAATTTAAAAAAAAAACAAATTTAAAAAAAGTTTGAAAATCAAAAACGAAATTTTCAAAATTTCAATGAATCAAGAATTCATTTTTCCTTCATATTAGCCTCCCTATGGCAAAAATTCATTAGATTTAATTCTTAGATGAAAGATTCACTAAATATGATGAATTGCTTCAAAATAATAATTAGGATTAAAAATAGAAAAAAAAAGTTCAAAATTGGAAAAAACGAGACATAAAATCCATTTTTTGAAAAAATAAATAGGAAATTTTTTTTTCAACCAGGAACAGGGGAGATACTGAGAGTTACTCAGAAATTCGACGAAAATCCGCAGAGATAATATTTGTTTGTAATTTAACGATGAAAAAATTCACCAAGTTTTTACATCAAATTCTGCTCAAAATCAACGAATTTTAAATTGCATTTACCCCGTTCCCCACCCTCACTCAATATTCACGTCTAATACGACTGTATTTCCAGTATACGAAGAAACATTTTCAATATCTCGAGACCTACGACGCCGTAATACTACACTCGCCAAAATGACCTCTACTGTTGGAAAAGTTTCGTCGCTGACATTTGACGAACTCTGATACTCACGTGATCATCGCATTCTTGAAGAGCACTACGATGATACATACCGAAAAAAAATTCAATTAAAGTACTACGAGTAGTCGAGTATAGAGAAATATTCCATCACGATATCATGTATCTCGAATTCTCATGCACTTGCAAATTTATATTTCTCTCACGAGTATAGGCATATTCATTCAACAATTAGATAATACGAAAGGTAAAAATTGGCACAATTGAAAAAATTATAATTTGATTGGAATGCAAGCAGCCAGGATGCATTCTCGGTAGCGTACAAGTATGCTGATCCAAGTAGATACGAAAAAATTATTAACATGGTATCGGAATTCGGTATACGACATCGACGTTTCGATATAATGGTGAAATGTGACCATAGCAACGTATATACAACAGCCAGTTACGAGATGTTGGCAAAAAAATTTTACCAGCGAAAAAATTTCGCATTCGATTCAGCTGAGTATTGAAATTTT
>JAVBJF010001126.1:0-20138 GCA_033439095.1 Pseudococcus viburni
CGGGGGGGGGGGGCGGGGGGCGGGGGGGGGGGGGGGCGGGGGGCGGCGGGGGCGGGGGGGGGGGGGGGGGGCCGGCGGGGGGGGGGGGGGGGGCGGGGGGGGGGGGGGGGGGGGGGGGGGGGGGGGGGGGGGGGGGGGGGGGGGGGGGGGGGGGGGGGGGGGGGGGGGGGGGGGGGGGGGGGGGGGGGGGGGGGGGGGGGGGGGGGGGGGGGGGGGGGGGGGGGGCGGGGGGGGGGGGGGGGGGGGGGGGGGGGGGGGGGGGGGGGGGGGGGGGGGGGGGGGGGGGGGGGGGGGGGGGGCGGGGGGGGGGGGGGGGGGGGGGCGGGGCGGGGGGGGGGGGGGGGGGGGGGGGGGGGGGGGGGGGGGGGGGGGGGGGGGGGGGGGGGGGGGGGGGGGGGGGGGGGGGGCGGGGGGGGGGCGCGCCCCCCCCGGGGGGGCGGGGCGCGGGGGGGGGGCCGGGGGGCGGGGGGGGGGGCGGGGGGGGGGCGGGGGGCCGCGGGGGGCGGGGGCGGGGGGGGCCCGGGGGGGGGCCCCCGGGGGGGCGCGGGGGGCGCCGGGGGGGCGGGCGGCGGGGGGGCGGGGGGGGCGGGCCCCCCCGGGGGGGGCCGGGGGGGGGCGGGGGGGGCGCCCGGGGGGGCCCGGGGGGGGCCCCCCCCCGGGCGGCGGGGCGGGGGGCGGGGGGGGGGGGGGGGGGGGGGGGGGGGCGGGGCGGGGGGGGGGCGGGGGGGGGGGGGGGCGGGGGGGGGCCGGGGGCGGGGGGGGGGGGGGGGGGGGGGGGGGAGGGGGGGGGGGGGGCGGGGGGGGGGGCGGGGGGGGGGGGGGGGGGGGGGGGGGGGGGGGGGGGGGGGGGGCGGGGGGGGGGGGGGGGGGGGGGGGGGGGGGGCGGGGGGGGGGGGGGGGGGGGGGGGGGGGGGCGGGCGGGGGGGGGGGGGGGCGCGCTGGGGCGGCGGGTCGGGCGGGCGGGCGGGGGGGGGGGGGGGCGGGGGGGGGGCGGCTGGCGGGGGGGGGCGGGCCCAGGGGGCGTGGGAGGCGCGGCGCGGGGGCGGGGGGGGGGGCCGGATGCGGCGCCGGTGGGGGGCGCGGTGGGGTGCGCGTCAAAGGGGGGGGCGGGGGCGGGGGGCGGCGCGGGGGGGCCGGGGGGGGTGCGGCAGGGCGTGGCGCGGGGGGTGGGGTGGGATGCGGGCGGGCGCGCGGCGGGGGGTGGGGGCGCGGGGGGGGGGGGCAGGCGCGAGGGTGCGGGGCCGCGGGCGGCGCGCTGGGGTGGGCAGGGGGCGTGGGTTTCGTTTGTGGCGGCGCGGGGGGGGCGCGGGTGGGGGGGGGGCGGAGGGGGGGGGGGGGGGGGGCGCGGGGGGGGGGGCCGGGCGGGCGGGGGCGTGGGCGGGGGGGCGCTGCGGGCGCGGGGCGGGGGGGGGCAGCGGTCGGGGGGCGGGGGGGGGGGGCGGCGGGGGGCGGGGGGGCTGGGGCGGCGCGGCGTGCGGGGGCGGCGGGGGGCCGGCGGGGGAGCGGCGGGCCGGGCGTGGGGTGGGCGGGCGGGGGCCGGGTTGGGGGTGCGGGGCGGGGGCGGGGGGCCAGGGAGGGGGGGCGGGGGGCGCGGGGGCTGGGGTGGGGGTGGGGCGGGGGGTTGCGGGCGGGCGGGCGGGGGGCGGGGGGGGGCGGCGTGCGCGGGGTCAAGTGTGGGGGGGCGCTGGCCAGGGGGGGGGGGGGCGCCGGGGGTCGCGCGGGGGGGCGCGGGCGGGGGGCGCGAGGCGGGGGCAGCGTGCGCGGGGGGGCTGCCGGGGTCGGGGGGGCGGGGGGGGGGGCGTGCGCGGGGGGCGGCGCGGGTCGGGGCGGGGCGTCGCGCTCGGCGCGGGGCGGGGGGGGGTGCCAGGGGGCGGGGGGCGGGGGGCGGGCGTGGGGTGGGTCGGGGTGGGGGGTGGGGCGGGGGAGGCTGGGGGCGGCGTGGCGGGTGGCGTGGGGCGGCGGGTGCGGCGGGGGGGGTGGGGGGGCGGGGCGGGGCGCGGGGGCAGGGGCGGGGGCGGGGGGGGGGTGCCGGGTTGGGGGGGGGGCAGGGGGGGGGGCGGGGCGGGCGCGGGGGGGGGCGGGGGGGGCGGGGGGGGCGGGCGTGCGCGGGCGGGGGGCGGGGCAGGGGGGGGGGCCCGGGCGGGGGGGGGGGGGGCGGGCGGGGCGGGGGGGGGGGGGGTCGCGGGGCGGGGGGGGGGGCGGCAGGGCGGCGGGGGGGGGGCGGGGGCGGGGGCGGGGTCGGGGCGGGGGGGGGTGGCGGGGTGGGGGGCGGGGGCGGTCGGGTGGGGCGGCGCGGGCCGGCGCGGGGGCGGGGGGGGGCGGGGCTGCGCGCGGCAATGTGGGGGCTCGGCGCGGGCTGGGCGGGGGGCGTCGGCTGGGGGGGCGGCGGGGGTCTGGGGGGGGGGGGCGGGGCCGAGGGGGGGCGGGCGGGCGCGGGGGCGGGGCTGGGGTGGGCGGCGGGGCGGTGGGCGGCGCGGGCGCGTGCGTGGGTGGGGTTGGTTGCCTGCGGGCGGCGGGGGGGGGCAGGGGGAGTTGGGGCGGGCTGTGTGTTGGTGCGGCGGGGCTTGGGGGGGCGGCATCACGCGTGGGGTCGGTGCGGCGTGTCGCGTGGGGGGCGGGGGGGGGGGGGGGGGAGCGGCGGGGGGCGGGGGTGGCCGGGGGTGGGGGGGGGCGGGGGGTGGGGGGGTGCAGGGGGGTGGGCGGTCCGGGTGCGCGGGCGCTGCCGGGGGGGGCAATGCTCGGGTGTGGCGGCGGGGGGGGGGGGGGGGCTCGGGGGCGGCGGGGGTCGGGGCGTGGCGGGCGCGGGCGGCGGGGCGGCGGGCTGGGGCAGGCGTCTGGGGGCGCTGGGGGGGGCGGGGGGGGGGCGGGGGGCGGGGGGTTGGGGGGCGGGGCGTCGGCGGGGGCCGGGGGGGGGGGCGGGGGGGGGGGGGTGGGGGGGTGCGGCGGGGCTGGCTGGGGGTGGGGGCGGGGGGGGCGGGCGGGGGGCGGCGGGGGGGGGGGGGGGGGGGGGGGGGGGGCGCGGGGGGGGGGCGCGGGGCGGCGGCGGGGGGGCAAGGCGGGGGGGTGGGGGGCGGTGCCAGGGGCGGGCGGGGGGGGGGGGGGGGGCGGGCGCGGGGGGGGGGCGGGGCGCGCCGGGCAAAAGCGGGGGTCCGGGCGGGGGCGCGGGGGGGGGGGTGGGCGGGGGGTCGGCGGGGGCGGGCGGGCGCGGCGGGGGGGCCGGGGGGTCACCGGGGGGCGGGGGGGCGGCGGGCGGGGGCGGGCGGCGGGGCCGGGGGCGGCTGGCGGGTGGGGCGCGCAGCGGGGGGGGGCCGCGGGGGGGGGCGGGCGCGCGGGGGGGCGGGCAGGGCGGGGCCAGCAGTGTCGGGGGGCAGGGTGGTGGCGGGGGGGCGGCAGCGGGGGGTGGGGCGGTGGTTGGGGCTGTCGGGCGGGGGGGGGTGGGCCGCGGGGGGGCTGGCGGGGGCGGGCGGGTGCTCGCGCCGGGTCTGGGGCGCGTCTGGGCGGGGGGCGGGCGGGGGCGCATGCGCGGGCGGCGGCGGGGGGGGGGGTGGCGGGCCCGCGGTGGGTGTGCTGTGGGGGGCGGCGGGGGCTGGGGGCGGGGGGGGGGCGCGGGGGTGGCGGGGGGGGCGGTGGGCGCGGGGGGGTGGGCGGGTGGCGGGGCGTGGGGTGGGCTGGGGGCGGGCCGGCCGGGCGCGGGGCGGGGCGCGCGGCGGGGGGGGCGGCGCGGGGGGGGGTGGGGGGCGGCGCGGGCGGCGGTGGGGCGCGGTGTGCCGGGGGCGGCAGGCGGGGGCGGGGGGGGGGCGGGCGGCGTGGGGCGGGGGGGGGGGGCTCGGGGGGGGGGGCGGTGGGGGGGCGGGGGGGCGGGGGTGGGCCGGGGCGGCGGGGGAGCGGGGGGGGGGGGGGGGCGGGGGCGGGGGGGGGGGGTGGGCGCGGGGGGGGGGCGGGCCGGCGCGGCGGGGCGGGGGGCGCGGGGGGGGCGGGGCGGGCGCGGCAGGGCGGGGGGGGCGGGGGGGGGGGCGGGCGCCCGTGGGGGGGGGGAGGTGGGGCGGCGGGGGGGGGGCGGGCGGGGCGGGGCGGGGGCGGGGGCGCGCAGGGGGGGGGGCAGGGCAGCGGGGCGGGCGCGGGGGGGGGGGGGGGGCAGGGGGGCGGGGGGGCGGGGGCTGCGGGGGGGCAGGGGGGGGGGGGGTTGCGGGGGCGGCGGGGGTGGGGGGGGCGGCGGCGCGCGGGCGGCGGGGGGCGGCGCGGGCCTGTGGGGGGGGGGGGGGGGGGGGCGGGGGGGGGGCGGCGGCGGCGCGCAGGCGGGGGGGGGGGTGCACGGCGCGGGGCGGGAGGGGGGCTGGGCGGGGGGTCGGGGCGGGGGGGGGGGGGGGGCCAGCGTGGGGCGGCGGGCGGCGGCGGCGTGCGGGGGCGGGGGCAAAATGGGGGTTGGCGGCGGGCAGGGGCGCGGGCGGGGCTGGGGGGGCGGGCGGGGGGGGCGGCGGGTGGGCAAAGGCCGGGGGCGGGGGCAGCGCGGGTGGGGGGCAGGGGGGGGGGGGGGGGGGCACGAGCGGGCGCGGGGTGGGGGGGCGGGGGGCGGGGGGGGCGCGCGGGCGTGGCGGGCGGGGGGGGGGGGGCGGGCTGGCGGGGGGGGGGGGGGGGGCGGGGCGGGGGCCTGGGGGCAAGGGGGGGGCGCCGGGGGCGGCGGGCGCGGGCCGCAAGCGTGCTAGGGGGGGGCGGGCGGGGGGGCGGCGGTGCGGGTGGGGCGGTGGGCCGGGGGGCGGGTGGGGGGCAAGGGGCGCGGGGGGCAGCGGGACGGGGGGGCTGGCAGGGGGGGGCGGGTGTGGGGGTGGGGGGGCGGGGGCGCGGGGCGGGGTGGCGGGGGGGGGCGGGGCGTGCGCGGGGGCGGGCGGCGGGGGTGGGGGGGCGGGGGGGGCGCGGTGGGGGGGGCGGGGCGGGGGGCGCAGGCTGGGGGGCGGGGCGGGGGTGGCGGGGGGCCGCGGGCGGGGGGGGCGGGGGCGGCGGGGGGCGCGTGCCGGGGGGCGGGGGGGGGGGGGCGGCGGGGACCTAGGGCATGCGGCGCGGGGGGCGGCGCCGGCGGGGGGGGCGGGGGTGGGGGGGGGCGGGCGGGGGGGCGGGGCGGGCGGGGGGGGGGGCGGGGGGCTGGCGGGCGGGGGGCGGGGGGGGGGGGGGGGGCGCGGGGCGGTCGGGGGGCAAAGGGGCAGGGGCGGGGCGGGGCATCGGGGCGGGCGGGGCGCGGGGGGGCGGGGCGCGGCGGGGGGGCGGCGGTGAGCGGGGCAGGGGGGGCGGGGGGCGGGCGGGGTCTCCAGGGGCGGGGGCGGGTGCGGGGGGCGGAGGGGGCGGCCGGGCGGCGGCAGCGGGGCGGGCGGCGCGGGCTGCGAGGGGGGGCGGGCGCGGGCGGGGGGGCGGGGGGGCGGTGGGGGGGCGGTGGGCGGGGGGGGCGCCCGGGGGGGGCGGGCGCTGGGCAGGGGGGCGGCCGGGGGGGGGGTCGGCGGCCCGGGGGCGGGGGGGCGCTGGGGGGCGAGCGTGGTCGTCGGGGGCGGGCGGGGGGGGGGGGCGGGGCAGGGGCGGGTGGGGGGGGGGCTGGGTCGGGGGGCCGCGGCGCGTGGGGGCGGGCGGGGGTGCGGGGGGGGCCAAGCGCCGGGGGGGGCGGGCGGGGGGCGGGGGGGGGGAGCGGGGGGCGGCGGGCCGCGGTATGTGGCCGGGGCGGGGGGGCGGGGGGGGGCAGCGGTCGTGGCGCCGCGGGCGGGGGGGCGCGGGCGGGGGGGCGCGCGCTGGGGGGGCGGGGGCGGGGGGGCGGGGGGGGCGGGGCGGGTGGGGGGCGCGCGGGGGGGCGGGGGGTGCGTGGGATGGGGGGCGGGCGGCCGCGGGGGGGGGGCGCGGGGGGGGGGGCGGCTGGGGCAGCGGCGGTGGCGGCGGGCGGAGGGGCGGGGGGGGGGGGCGGGGGGGGTGGGGCTGGGGGCGCGAGGGCGGGCGGCGGCGGGGGGAGGGGGGGGCGGGCGGCGGGGGGGCGCGCGGGGGCGGGGGGGGGGGGGGCGCGGGCGGGCGCGGCGGGCGGGCGTGCGCGGGGGGGGCGGGGGGGCGGGCAGGGGGCGGGGGGGGCGGGGGTCGGGGGGGTCGGGCGGCGGCGGCAGGGGGTGCGGGGGCGGCAGGGCGCGGGGGGCGGTGGGCGCGGGGCTGGCGCGGCGGCAGGGGGGGGCGGGGGCGCGCAGGGGGGGGCGGGGGGTGGGGGGGGCAGGGGGGGGGGGGGGGCGGGGGGGCGGGCGGGGTGGGGGCGGGGCGTGGGCTCGCGGGGCGGGGGGGGGCAAGGGGGGCAGGGGCGCGGGGGGGGGTGGGGGGGGGGGGCGGGGCGGGGCGGGGGGGGGCGGCAGGGGGGGCAGGGGCGGGCGGGGGGGGGGGCCGGGGGGGGGCGGGGGGGGGCGGCGGTGGGGGGCGGGGCGGGGCCGGGCCGGGGGCGGGGCAGGGCGGGGGGGGGGGGGGGGGCGGGGGGCGCGGGGGGTGCGGGGGGGGCGGGGGGGGTCGGGGGGCGGAGGGTGGGTGGGCGGGGGGCAGGGCGGCGGGCGGGCGGGGGGGGAGGGCGCGGGGCCTGGCGGTGGATGGGGTGGGGCGGGGGGGTGGGGGGGGGGCGGCGAGGTGGGGGCGCGGGCGGCGGGCGGGGCGCGGGCGGCGGGTGGGGCAGGGCGCGGGTGCGGGGGGGGCCCGGGGGGGGGTGGGGGGGGGGGGGGGGGGGGGGCGGGGGGCGGGGGGGCGGGGCCGCGGCGGGGGGGGGGGGGGCGCCGGGCGGCAGGGGCCGGCGCGGGTCAGCGCGGGGCGGGGGCGGGCCGGGGGGGGGGGGCAGGAGCGGGGGGTCGGCGCGCGCGGCGGGGGTGGGGGGCGGGGGCGGCGTGGCGGGCCGGCGGCGGGGGGCGGGGGGGGCGGCGGGCGCGGGGGCGGGGGCGGGGGTCGCGGCGCTGGCGGGGCGGGCGGGGGGGGGGCGCGCGGGGGGTGTCGGGGGGGGCGGGGGGGGGGGGGGGGCGGGGGGGGGCGCGCAGCGGGGGTGGCGCGCGCAGGGCGCCCGGGGGGGGGCGGGGGGGGGGGCGGGGGGGGCGGGCGCGGCGGGCGGCGCGCGGGGGGGGGGGCGGGCGCGCGCGGGGGCGGGGCGGGCGCGGGCGGGGGGGGGGGCGGGGGGGGCGGGGGAGGGGGGGGGGGGCAGGGAAGGCGGCGCGGGGGGGCGGGGGTCGCGCGGGCTGGGCGGGCGCGGGGGGCGGGCCGTGGGGGGGGTGAGGGGGGGCGGGGGGGGGCGGGCGGGGGGGGGGGGGCGGGCGGAGGGGCCGGCGGGGGTGGGGGGGGGGGTCGGGCGGGGAGCGCGCGGCGGGGGGGGGGGGGGGGGGCGCGCGGGGGGGTCGGGGGGGCGGGAGGGGGGCGCGGCAGGGGGCGCGGCGGGGCGCGCGGCAGCGCGCGGGGGGGGGTCGCGCGGGGCGGCGGGTGGTCGGGCGGGCGGGGGGCGGGGGCGGGGCGGCTGGGCGGGGGGGGTGGTGCGGCGGGGGGGGGGGCCGGGCCCCCAAAAGGCGGGGGGGGGGGCAGGGGGGGGTGGCGGGGGGGGGGGGCGGGCAAGCGGGCGCGGGTGGGCGGGGGGGGCGGTGCACGCCGGGGCGCGGCGGGGCGCACGAAGCAGGGCGGAGGGGAAGGGGGGGCGTGCGGGGGGGGAGCGGGGGGGGGCCGGCGGCGGCGGGGGGGCGCGCGGAGGGGGGGGGGGGGGGGGGGGGCGGGGGGGCGGGGGGCGGGGGGGTGGGCGCGGGTCCGGGCAGCGGGGGGAGGGCGGCGGGGGCGGGGGCAGGGCGGGGGGGGGGGGGGGTGCGCAGGCGCGGCGCGGGCGGGCGGGGGGTGCGGGGGGGGTGGGGCAAAGTGGGGTGGCGGGGCGCGGCGCAGCGGGGGGGCGGGTCGGGGGGGGCGCGGGCCCCGTTGCGGCGGGGCGGGGCGGCGGGGCGGGGGCGTCGGGGGGGGCGGGCTGCGGGGGGCCCGGGGGGGGGGGAGCGGGGGCGGGGCCGGGGGCGGCGCGGCGGTGGCCGGGGGGCGGGCGGGGGGGGTGGGGGCGGGGGGGGGGGCGGGGGCCGCGGCGGGGGGGGCGGCGGGGCGAGCGCGGGTGGTGGGTGGGGCGGGCGGGGGTCGGGGTGGGCGGCGCGGGGGGCGCAGGGCGCGCGGGGGGCGGGGGGGGCGGGGGGGGGCGGGGCGGGGGGGACGCGGGGGGCGGTGGTGGGGCGGGCCGGGGTGGGGGCGCGGGCGGGCGGCGGGCGGCGGGCCAGCGGGGGGCGGGCGGGGGCGGGCGGCGGCTGGCGCGCGGGGGTGGGGGGGGGGGGCCATGCGGGGGCGCGGGCCGGCGCGGGCGCGGGCGTCGGGGGGCGTGGGGCGCGGCGGGGCGGCGGGCGGGGGGGCGCGGCGCAGCGGGGGCGGGGGCGGGGGGCGGGGGGCGGGGCGCGGGGGCGGGGCGGGGGGGGCGGCAGGGGGTGGGGGGGGACGGGGGCGCGGCGGGGCGCTGGCCGGGCGGTGGTGTGGGCGCGGGGGCGGGCGCGGGGGGGGGGCGTGGCGGCGGCGGGGGGGGCG
Source organism: Pseudococcus viburni (assembly GCA_033439095.1). Classification (NCBI taxonomy): domain Eukaryota; kingdom Metazoa; phylum Arthropoda; class Insecta; order Hemiptera; family Pseudococcidae; genus Pseudococcus; species Pseudococcus viburni. Next base: position 8,575 of record JAVBJF010001126.1, read on the forward strand.
GTGGAGGGGTGGGTCGGGGGGTGCGGCGGGGGGCGGGGGCGGCCAAAGGGGGGGGGGGGGGGGCGGGCGGGGCTGGGCTGGCGGGGGGGCGGCGGGGCGGCGCAGGCGGCGTGGCGGAGTGGGGGGGGGGGGGGGGGGGGACGGGCGGCGGGGGGCAGGGTGCGGGGGGGGGGGGGGGGGGGGCAGGCAGTGGGGGCGGGGGGCGGGCAGGGGGGGGGGGGGGGCGCGGGGGAGGCGGGGGGGCGGGCAGCCGGGGGCTGGGGGGGCGGGGGGGGGGGCGGGGGGGGCGGGGGGGGGGGCGGCGGGGGCGGCCGGCACGGCGGCGGGCTGGGGCGGGGGGGCGGGGGCGGCCAGGGCGGTGGTGGGGGGCGTGGGGGGGGGGGGCGGGGGCGCAGGGGGGGCCGGGCGCGGGGGGGCGGCCAGGCGGCCGGGGGCCGCGCAGTCGGCGGCAGCGCGGGGGGGGGTGGCGCGGGGCCGGCAGGGGTGCCGGGGGGCGGCTGGCGGGGGTGCCTCGCGGGGCGCGCGGGGGGGGGGCCGGCGGCGGGTTCGTGGGGGTCTGGGCGGGCGGGGCCAGGGGGTGGTCGCTGCGGGGGGTGGCCAGTCCGGGGGGCGGGGGGGGCGGGGGGGGGGGGGTGGCAGGGGGGGGCGCGGGGGGGCGGGCGGCGGGGGGGGGGCGGCGGCGGCGGGCCAGCGGGCGGCGTGGGCGGGGCGCGGTGGGCGCGGGGGGTGGGGGGCGGGGGTCGCGGGCGCCGGCAAAGTGGGCGGGGGGGCGGGGGGCGGCAGCGGGGATGGCGCGGGGGGGGGCGGGGGGGGGGGGCGGGGGGTGGCGCGGCGGGCAGGCGGGGGCGCCGGGGGGGGGCGGCGGGGCGGCGGCGGGGGGGGGTGGGGGGCGGGGGGGCGGGGGGCGCCGGGGGGGGGGGGGGGGGCGGCGGGGGGGGCGGTGGGGCGGGGGGCGGGCGAGGGGTGGTGGCGGGCAGCTGCGGGCGGCGGGTGGGCGGTCGGCGGCGCGCGGGGCGTTGTGGGCGGGGGGCGGGGGGGGTGGGGCTCGCGGGCGGCGGGCCCAGTTGGTCGGGCGGCCGCGGGGGGCGGGCCGGGTGGCGGGGCGGGACGTCGGGGGTGCGGCGGGTCTGGCTGGGGGGTTGCGGGTCGGCGGGGGGGGGGCGGGGGGGGCGGGCCGGGGGCGGGTGCGGCTGGCGGCAGGGGGGGCGGGGGCAAGGGGGGGGCGCGGGGGCGGGGCAGGGGGGCGGGCGTGGCGGGGCGCGGCGTGGGGGCGGCGGCGGGGCGGGGGGCGGCGCGGCGCGGGGGGCGGGGGGGGCGGGCGGGGGGGCGGTGGGGGGGGGGGCGGGGGTGGGGGGGGGGCGGCGGGGCGGGGGGGGGCGCGGGGGGTGGCTCGCGGGCAGCAGGGGGGCGGGTGGGGGGGGGCGGGGGGTGGCGGGGGTGCGGGGCTGCGTGCGCGGGGGGGCGGGCGGGGGCGCTGGGGCTCGCCGGGGGGGGGCGGGGCGCCGCGGCGGGGGCGGGGGGGGGCGGCTCGGGGGCGCGGGGGGGGGGGGGTGGGCGGGGGCGGCGGCAGGGGGGCGCAAGGGCGGCGGCGGTCGCGGGGCGGGGGGGGGCAGCGGGGGGGGGGGGGTTTCGGCGCGTGCGGGCGCGCGGGCGCTCGCTAGGGGGGGGGCAGCGGCGCGGCGGGGCGGCGTTCGGGGCCGGTGCGGGCGCGGCGGTAGGGGGGGCGGGGGGGCGGGCAGGCCCTGGCGGGGGCAAAGCCGGGGCGGGCCGCGGGCGGCCGGGTGCGGTGGGCGGTGGGGGGGGGGGGGGGGGGGGCGCGGCGGGGGGGGGCGGGGCGGGGGGGCGGGGGGGTGGGGGGGGGGGGCGGGGGGCGCGGGGGGTCGGCGGGCGCGGCGGGGGGGCGCGGCGGGCGGGCCGCGGCGGGGCGTGGGGCGGGGGGGGCTGGCGGGTGCGGCGGGCATCGGGGCGGGGGGCGCGGCAGGGGGGGTGCGGGCTGGGGGGGGGGTGTGGGGGGGGGCTTGAGGTGGGCGGGGCGCGGGGGGTGGCAGGGCGGGCAAAGCGCGGGGCGGCGCGGGGTGGGGGCGGGGGGGGGACGGGGTGGGGGGGGGGGTGGGGGGGGCGGGGGGTGGGCGGGGGGGGGGGGGGGGCGGGGCCGCGGGGGCTGGGGGGCGGCGGGGGGCAGCGCGCGCGGGGGCGGGCGCGCGGCGGGGGGCGCGGGGGGCGCGGGGGGCGGGGCGAGGGGGGGCGGCGGGGGCGGGCAGCGCGGGCGCGGCGCGGGGGCGGCGGGCTCGGGCGCAGGGGTTGGCGGCGCGGCGCGTGGGGGGGGGCGGCGGGCGGGCGCGGGGGGGGGGGGGGCGGGGGGGGGGGGGGGGGGCGGGCGGGGGCAAAGGGGCGGGGGGGCGTGGCGGGGGGGGGGGGGTGGGCGGGGGGGGCGGGGGGGGGGCCGCGGGGGGCGCGGCGGGGCGGCGGGGGCGGGGGGGGGCGCGGCGGACGGGGGGCGGTCGGCGGGGTGGGGGCCAGGGCGGGGGCGGGGCGGGGCGGGGGCGGGGGGGGGGGGGGGGGGGGCGCGGGCGGGGGGGCGGGCGGGGGGGGGGGGTGGCGGGGGGGCCGGGCAGGGGGGGGGTCACAAGCTGTGTAGGGCGGGGTGGGGGTGGGTGGGGGGGGTGCGTGGGGCGGGGGCGGGCGGGGGCCGGGGCGGCAGGCGCGGTGGGGGGGCGCGGGGGGGTCCGGGGCGCAGGCGGGTCGGGGGGTCGGGCGGGGCGGGGGCGGGGGCGCGCGGCGGGCGGGGCGGCGGGTGGGCGGGGGGGGGGCGGGGCCCCCCTTGGGGGCGGCGGCGGGGCGCGCGCGGGGTGGGGCGGGGGGGGCGGCCGGGGGGGGGCGGGCGGGGGGGGGGGCGTTGCGGCGGTCGGGGCGGGGGGGGGGGCGCGCGCGACGGGGGGGGGCGGCGGGGGGGCGGCGGTGCGGCGCGGGGCGGGGGTGGGCAGGCGCGGGCAAAGGGGGGGCGGCCGCGGGGGGCGGGTCGGGGCGCGCGGTGCAGCGGGGGGGGCGGGCGGGGCGGGCGCGGGGGCGGGGCGCGCAAAGCGGGGGCGTGGGCAGGGGGGGGGCGGGGCGCGGGGGGGGCGGGCGGCGGGCTGGGGGGGGGAGGGCGCAAGGCGGCGGGCCGGGGGGCGGGGCGGGGGGGGCGCGGGCGGGGCGGGCAAGGTGGGCGGTGCGGGCGGGGCGGGGGTCGTGCGGGGGGGGCGGCAGCTCGCGGGCGCGGGGGGGTTGCGTGCTCGTCGTGGGCACGGGGGGCGGCGGGGGGGGGGGGGGGCGGCAAGGGGGCGGGGGGGGGTGTCGGCGCTTGCATGGGGGGGGCCGGGGCGCGGGGGGGGGGGCGTGGGGCGAGGGCGGGGGGGGGGGGGCGGGGGGGGCGCAGGGGCGCGGGGGCGGGGGGGCGCGGGCGGCGGCGGGGGGGGCAGGTCGTTGGGGGGGGCTCGGGGGGGGGGCGGGGGGGGGGGGGGGGGGGGGCGGGGCAGGGTGGGGGGCGCGGGGGGGGGGGCGCGGGGGGCGGGGGGGGGGCGCGCGGGGGCCGCCGTCGGCGGGGGCGGGCGGCGCGGGTTGGGGGCAGCGGGCCGGGGGCGGCGGGGGCGTGGGGGCGGGGTGGGGCGGGGGGCGCGTCGCGGGGGCAGGGGGGGGGGGCGGGGGCGGGCGGGGGGCGGGGTCGGGGGGCAGTCGGGGGGGCGGGCCGGTGGGGGGGGCGGGGGGCAGGGGGCGGGGGGGCGGGCGTCGGGGCGCAGGGGGGGCGCGCGCGGGCGGGGCGGCGGCGGGGGGGCAAGGCAGTGCGGGGCGGGGGGGTGGCTGCGTGGGGGTGGGGGCGCGGGGGCCGGGCGCCAGGAGGGGGCCGGGGCGGGGGCGGGGGGGGGGGGCGCGGGTGGTGCAAGGCGGGGGGCGTGGGCCGGTGGGCGCGGGGTGGCGGGGGGCCGGGGGGGGGGCAGGCGCGCGGGTGGGGGCGGCGGCGGGGGGGGGGTGCGTCGGGGCGGCCGGGGGGCGGGGGGGGGGGGGGGCGGCGGGGAGGGGGGCGCGCGGGGGGGGGGGGCGCGCGGGGGGTGGGGGGGGGGGGGGCGCGGGGGGCTGGGTCGCGGCGGCGGGGGGGGGGGGCGGCGGGGGGGCGGCGCGCGCCGGTGGGGTGGGCGGGGCGCGGGCGGGCAGGCGGGGGCGCGGCGCGGCGGGGGGCGCGGGGGGGGCGGGCTAGGGGGGGGGGGGGGGGGCGGCCGCGGGGGCGGCGGGGGGCGGGCGGGGGGCGGGGCGCGGGGTTGGGGGGGGGGGGCGGGGGGGGGGGGGGGCTGGGCGTCGGGGGGGGGGGGCGGGGGCGGGGGGGCGGCAGGTGGCGCGCGGCGGGGGGGGGGGGCGGCGGGGGGGGGTGACGGCGGTGGGCTGGGGCGCGGGGGGCGGGGCGGGTACGCCGGGGGGGGGCGGGGGCGGGGTGGCGGCGGGCGGGGGCGCGGGGGCGGGGGGGGCGGGCGGCGCGCGGGGGCAGGGGGCGGCGGCGGCGGGGGGCGGGCTGGGGGGGCGGGCCATGGGGGGGCAGGCGGGGGGGAGGGCGGGGGCGCGGGTGGGGAGGGGGGGGGGGGGGGCGGCGGCGGCAGGCGCGGGGGGGGCCGGGGGGGGGTCGGGCGGGGGGCGGGGGGGGGCGGGGCTGGGGGGCGGGGGCGCGGGCAGGCGGCGGCGGGGGGTCGGGCAGCAGGGGGCGGGGGCGGGGGGGGGCGGGGGCGCAGGTGGGCGGCGCGGGCGGGCTGGGGCGGGGTCGCTGGGGCGGGGGGGGCGCGTCGCGCGCGGGGGGGGGGGGGGGTTGGGCGGGGGGGGGCGGCGCGGGCGGCGGCGCGCCGGGGGCGGGGGGCGGGGGGGGGGCGGGCGCGGCGGGGGCGGGGGGGCGGGGGCGGGGGGGGGGGCGGGGCGGCGGCGGGGCGGCGGGGGGGGGCGGGGGGGGCGCAGGGGTGGCGGGGGGCGGGGGCGGGGGGCGGGGGGCGGGGCGGGCGGCGGCGGGGGGGGGGGCTGGGAGGGCGGGGGGCGGGGGGCGGGGGGCGGGCGGGCGCGCGGGGGGGGGCGCGCGGGGGGCGCAGGTGGGGGGCTGGCGGGGGGCGGGCGCGCGCTGGCGGGGGGGGGGGGGGGGGCGGGCGCGGGGGCGGGCCGGCGGGCGCGGCGGGGGGGCGCGGGGCGTCGGGGGGGCGGCTCGCTCAGGGGGGGGGGGGCGCGCGGCGGGGGCGGGGCGGGGGGCAAGGGGGGGGGAGCGCAGGGGCGCCGGGGCGCGGGGGGCGGGCGGGCGCGCGTCGCGGCCGGGTGGGCTGGGGGGGGGGGGGGGGGGGGCGGGGGTGCGTGCTGGGGGGGGGGGGGGGGGCGGGGCGGGGGGGGCGCGGGTGCCGGCGGGGCGTGGGCGGCTCGGGGCGGCGGGTGGGGGTCGCGGGAGGGGGGGCGGGGGCTGGGTGGGGGGGGGCACAGGCGGGGTTGGGCGGCGCTGGTGGCGGGGCGAGTCGGGGTGCGGGCGGGGTCTGCGGGCGGGGGGCGGCAGGGCAGGCGCGGCTCGGCGCGCGCGGGCGGCGGGGTGGGGGGGGGGGGGCGGAGGGGGCGCTGGGGGGGGGGGGGGCAGGGTCGGGTGGCGCGGGGGGGTGGGGCTGGGGCGGGCGGGGGTGGGGGGCGCGGGGGGGGGGGGTGGGGCGTGGTGCGCGGGCGGCGGGGGGGGGGGGGCGGCGCGGCGCGGGCTGCGGGGCGGGGGGGCGGCGGGGGCGGCGGGGGGGGCGGGCGGGGGGGGGGGGGCGTGGGGACGGCGGGGGCGCGGTGGGGGTGGCCCGGGGGCGGGCGGGCCAGGGGGCGCAGGGCGGGTGGGGGGCGGGGGGCGGGGCGGGGGGCGGCGGGGGCGGGGGCGGGGGGGGGCGCGGGCGGGGGGGTGGGGCCGGGGGGGGGGGGGGGGTGCGCCGGGGGGGGCGCGGGGGTGGCGGGCGGGGGGCCGGGGGCGCGTGGCCGGGGGGCAGGGGCGCAGGGGGGGTGGAGGTGGGGGGTGCCGTGGGGGGAGAGGGGGGGGATGGCGGGCGGGGTGGGGGGGGGGCGCGCGGGGCAGGGGGCGGGGCGCGCGCGGGGGGCCGGGGGCGCGGGCGGCGGGGGGGGGGGGCGGCGGCGCGCGGGGGGGGCGGGGGGGGGGGGGGGCGGGCGGGCAGGGGGCGGCGGGGGGGGCGGCGGGGGGCAGTGCGGGGGGCGGGGGCGGGCAGGGGGGGGCGGGGGCGGGGGGCGGGCGGCGGGGGGGGTGGCTGGGCGGGGGCGCCGGCATGCGTGGGCGCGGGCGGGGGCGGCGGCTGGCGGGGGCAGGCGGGCAGCGGGGGGCTGCTGGGGGTGCGGGCGGGGGGGTGGGGTTCGGCGGGGGGCGGGGGGGCGGGGCGGGGCGGGGGGGGGCGTCGGCGGCGGGCGTGCGCCGGGCGGGGGGGGGGGGGGGTGGGGCGGCGGCGGGCGGCGGGGCGGGGGCCGGGGGGTGGGTGGGGGCCATGGGGGCGGCCGCGGGCGTGGCGGGGGGGTCAGGCGGGGGGGGGGGCGCGCGGGGGCGGGCGGTGGCAGGGGCGGGGGGCAATAGCCGGGTCGGGGTCGGGTGCGGCGGCGCGGGGCGGGCGGGGCGGGGGCGGCGGGGGGGGGCGCGGGGGGGGGGGGCGGCGCGTCCGGGGCGGGGGTGGGCGCGGCGTGCGGCGGCGGAGGCGCGGGGGGGGCGGCGGGGGGCAGGGGGGGGGGGGGCGCGCCGGGGCGTGGGGCGGGGGGGGGGGGGCTGGCGGCGCGAGGGGGGCAGGTGTGCGGGCAGCGCGGGGGGGGGGGTGCGGGGGGGCAGGGGTGGCGCCGGGGGGCGGGGGGGGCGTGGGGCGGCGGGCGAGCGGGCGGCGGGGCGGGCGGGGGGGGGGGGTGGGGTGGGGTGGGGGCGGGGGCTGTGGCAGGCGGGGGGTGGGGGGGGGGCGCGGGGCGGGGGGCGGGCGCTGGGGGGGGGGGGGGCGGGGGGGGGGGGGGGGGGGGGCGGGGGGGGGGCGGCAGGGGGCGGCGGCGCGCGGGGGGGGTGCGCGGCGGGGGGGCGGTCGGCGCGCGGGGCGGGTCTCTTTGGGTGGGGGGGATGGGCTGTCAAAGCGCGGGGCGAGGCGGGGCGGCGGGGGGCTTCTGGGGGGCGCGGGGGGGGGGGGGGGGCCGGGTGGGCGGGGCGGCGGGCGGCGGCGCGCCGGGGGGCGGGGGGGGGGCGCGCGGCTCGGGCCGGGGTCGCGGGCGGGGGCGGGGGGGGGGGGGGGGCGGGGCGGGGGGGGGGGGGGGCAGGGGCGGCGGGGGGTCGCGGGGCTGCGGCCGCGGGGGGGGCCGGGGCGGGGGGGGCGCCGGGGGTGGCAGGCGGGGGCGGGGGGGGGCTGGGGCTGCAGGCGGGGGCGGCGCGGCGCGCGGCTGCGGGGGGGCGGGGGGGGGGGGGGGGGGCGGAGGTCAAGCGTCGGAGGGGCGCGGGGGGCGGCGCCGGGGGGGTGGGGTTGCGCGGGGGGGGGGGTCGCGGGCGCGGGCGGGGGCGGGGGGGCGTGCGGGGGGCGGGCGGGGGGGGGTGGGGGCGGGGGGGGGCGAGGCCGGGGGGGCTGGGGGGGCGGGGGCGGGCCTGGGGGGGCGGGCAGCGGGGGGCGGGGGGGCGCGGCGCGGGGGGGGCGGGGGGGGGCGGCAGGCGCCGGCGGGCGGCGGCGGGGGGCCGGGTGGGTGCCGCCGGGGGGGGGGGCAGCAGCGAGCGCGGGGGCTGGGGGGGCGCGGGGGGGGGGGGGGGGGCGCGGCGGGGGGGGCGGAGGCGCGCAGGGGGCGGCGGTGGGGGAGGGGGGGGGGCAGGGGGGGGCGGAGGTGCGCGGGGGGGGGGGGGGGGGGCGGGGGGCGGGCGGTGCGGGGCGGGGGGGAGGGGGCAGGGGGGCGGGGGGTCGGGGCGGGGGCGGGGGGGGGGCGGGGCGGCGGGGGGGGGGGCGGGGTGGCGGGGGGGGGGGGGGGGGCCGCGGGGGGGGGTGGCGGCGGCAGGGCTGGCGGGGCAGGGGGCGGGGGGGGCGCGCGGGCGGGAGGGGCGGAGGGGCGGCGGGCGAGCAAGGCGCGCCGCGCGGGTGGGGCGGGGGGGGGCGGGGGGGGGGGGGCGTCGGCGGCGCGCAGCGGGGGGGCGGGCGTGGGGTGGGTCGTGGGGGGGGGGGGCGGCGGCGAGGCGGGGGGCGGGGCGCGGGGGGGGTGCGGCGGGGGGGCGGGGGGGTGGGCGCCGGGTCCGCGGCCGGGGGCGGGGGCGGTGGGGGGGGCGCGGCGGGCGGTGCGGGGCGGGGGCGGGGGGGCGCGGGCGGGGGCGGCTGGGGGGCGGGGGGGGCGGGGGGCATGCGCCGGGGGTGGGCAGGGGGGGCAGCGAGGCGGTGGGCGGGGCGTGGCGGCGCGGGCGCGCAGGGCGGGGGGGGCGGGGGGGGGGGCGGGCGGCGGCGGCGGGGGGCTGCGGCGCGCGCGGGCGCGGGGGCGGGGCGCGCGGGCAGGGGGGGGCGGGGGGGGGGGCGGGGGGGCGGGGGGGGGGAGCGGGGCGGGGGGGCGGCGGGGGGGTGGGGGGGGCAGCGGGGGGGGGGGGGGGGGGGGGGGGGGCGGCTCGGCGGGGGGGTGGGGCGGGGGGCGGTCGGGCGGGGAGGGGCGCTGGGGGGCGGGGCGCGGGGGGGGCAGCGCGGGCCGGCAGGTGGGGCGTGTGCGCGCGGGGGGGGCGGCGCGGGGGGGCGGGGGGGGGGGCAAGGCGGGTGGGCGGGGCCGCGGGGGGCGGGCGGCAGGGGTGGCGGGGGGCTGTGGCGGGCCCGGGGGGCGGGTGGGCGGCGGGCGCTGCAGGTGGCGGGCGGGCGGGGGGTCGGTCGCGGGGGGGGGCGGGAGGGCGCGGGGGGCGGGGCGGGCGGGCCGAGGCGGGCGGGGGGGGGGCGGCGTGGGGGGGCGCGGTGGCGGGCGGGCAGCCGGGGGCGCGGGGGTGTCGGCAAACGGGGCGGGGGGGGCGGTGCGGGGCGGGGCGGGGAGGGGGGCGGGGGCGGTGGTCGGGGGCGGCAGGCGGGGCGGGCGCAGGGGCGGGCGGCGGGGGGGGCGGGGGGCTGGGTGTCGGCGTGGCGGGGGGGCGGCGGGCCGTGCAGGGCGGGGGGCGCGGAGGCCGGGGGGGGCGGCGCGGGGGGGGGGGCGGGGCGGCTGGGGCGGGCGAGGGGCGCTGGGGCGCGGGCGCGGGCCGGGGGGGGGATGGTGGGGTGGGGGGGCGCGGGGGGGGTGGGCGGGGGCGGGTCGCGGGGGGGGGGCGCGGGGGGGGGGGGAGTGCGGGTGGGGGGGGGGGCTGGGGCGGGGGGGGTGGCGGGGGCGGGGCGGCCGGGCGGGCGCAGGGGGGGGGCGGGGGGCGGGCGCGGGGCGCGGGGGGGGCGGGGCCTTGCGGGGGGGCCGGGGGGGCGGTGGGGGGTCGCGGTCGGGGCGGGTGGGCGGCCGGCGCGGCTGGCGGGGGTCGCGCGGTCGGGGGAGGGGGGGGCCGGGGGCGGGCCGGTGGGCGGCGGGGGGGGGCGTGCGGCGCGGAGGCGCGGGGCGGGCTGCGGTCCGGTCGGGGGCGGGTGCGGGGGGGTGGTGGGCGTGTGGCGGGGCGGGGGGGGAGCGTGGGGCTGTCTGGCTGGGGTGGGGGGCGGGGGCGGCGGGGGCCGGGCGGGGGGGGGGCGCGGCTCGGGGGGGGGGCGGGGCGGTCGGGGCGGGGGTCGGGCCGGGGGGGCGGCGGGGGCGGGCGGGGGGGGCTGGCGGGGGGTGGGGGCGGGTGGGGGGCCGCGCGCGGGGGCGGGCGGGGCGGGGGGGGGGGCGGCAGGGCCTAGCGGCGGGGGTCGGGGCCTGGGGGTGGGGGGCGCGGGGCGCGCGGGGCGGGGGCGGGGTCACGCGTGGGGGGGGGCGGGGTGGGGGGTGGGCGCGGGGGCGGGCGGGGGGGGGGGCGGTGGCTGGGGGGCGGGGGGGCGGGGGGGTGCGCGGAGGGGGGGGGGGGCGGGCAGGGGCGGCGCAGCGGGCGGGCTGCAGTCGCAGCGGGGGGGGGGGCAGGGGGGGCGGGCGGCAGGGGGCGGGGGGCAAGCGCGGCGGGGGGGGGGGGTGTGCGTGGGGCGGTGCGCGGGCGCGGTGGGGCAGCGCGGGGGGTGGTGGGGGTGGGGGGCGGGGGCGGCGCGGGGGCGCGGGGGCGGGGGCGGGGGGGGGGCGGGTGGTGCGGGCGGGGGGCGGGTGGGGGCGGTCGGGGGGGGGGGGGGGCCGGGGCGGGGGCAGGGCGGCGGGCGGGGCGGTGCAGGGGGAGGTGGGGGGGGCCGGCGGCGCGCGCGGCGTGGGGCGGGGCGTGGGGCGGGGGGGGGGGGGGGCAGCTGGGGGGGGGGGGCTGGCGGGCGGGGGGGGGGGGGGGCGGGGGGGGGGGCGGGCGGGCAGGGGGGGGGTGCAGTGGCAGGGGCGGGCGGGCGGGCGGGGCGCAAAGGGGGCGGCGCGGGGCGGGCGCGGCTGCAAGGGGGGGCGGCGGGCGGGGACGGCGCTGCGGGCGGGGGGCGGGTGGGCCGGGGGCGGGGGGTGGGCGGCGGCAGGGTTCGCGGCGGCAGGGGGGGCTGGCGGGGCGGGGCGGGGGGGGGCGCGTGGGGTGGTGCGGCGCGGGGGGGCCGCGCGGCGTGGGCTGGGGCGGGGGCAGGGGGGCACGCGGGCGGCTGGGGGGGTGGGGTGGGGTGGGCAGGCGGCACAAGGTCGGCGCGGGCGGGGGGGGGGGGGGGGGGTCAGGGGGCGGCAGGGGGGGCCGCAGGTCGGGGGGGGGGGGGGGGGGCGGGGTTGGCGGGGGGGGTCGGGGCGGGCGGGGGGGGGGCGGGGGCGGGGGGGCGGGCGGCGTGGGGGGGTTGGGTGGGCGGGGGCGACGGGGGGGGGGGGGGGGGCGGGCGGGTGGGGGGGGGGGCGGGGGGGGGGCGCGGGGCTCGCGGCCGGCGGTGGGCGGCGGGGCGGGGGGCGGCGCGGGGGGGGGGGGGGGGGGGCGCGGCGGGGGCGGGGGGGGCGGGGGGGGCGGGGGGGGGGGGCCGGGGGCGGGCGGGGGGGGGGGGGGGGGGGGCGGGCGGGGTGGGGGGGGGGGCGGGGCCCGGGGGGGGGGGGCGGGGGGGGGGGGGGGCGCGGGGGGGGGGGGGGGGGGGGGCGGGGGGGGGGGGCGGGGGGGCGGCCGGGGGGGGGGGGGGGGGGGCGGGGGGGGGGGGGGGGGGGCGGGCGGGGGGGGGCGGGCGGGGGGGGGCGGGCGGGGGGGGGGGGGGGCGGGGGGGGGGCGGGGGGGCGGGGGGGCGGGCGGGGGGGGGGTCCCGGGGGGGGGCGGGGGGTGGGGGGGGGGGGGGGGGAGGGGGGGGCCGGGGGGGCGGGGGGGGGGGGGGGGGGGGCCCGGGGGGGGGGGGGCGGGGGGGGCGGGGGGGGGGCCCGGGGGGGGCGGGGGGGGGGGCGCCCGGGGGGGGGGGGGGGGCGGGGCGGGGGGCCCCGGGGGGCGGGCCGGGGGGGGGGGGGGGGGGCGGGGCGGGGGGGGGGGGGGGGGCGGGGGGGGCGGGGGGGGGGGG
>JAVBJF010001127.1:0-20090 GCA_033439095.1 Pseudococcus viburni
TTAGCTGGAATTTTTGAGATGTTGTTTTGAGCCCCCCTCCCTAACTCTACCTTTCCTAAAGAGAAGAGCCTAAAACAAAACAAATCCGATGTTGACTCAAAAAACAAATTTTTGACCTCCAAGGGTGATTTCATGTAGCGCCCAGATTCACAATATGCTCCTGCTAAAATTTGAAAAATTTATGATTCTCAGAAAGAAAATAAGTTTGTTATTTGAAAAGAAATTCATTCATTGGAGTAAAAAAAAATTCGCACTTTTTTTCAAATTTTTTTTTTTTTAGGGAAAAAATTTAATTTTTTCGTGTTTTTTATGATACATAGAAAAAAATTTTTGTGCTTTTTTTTTTCTTATTTCAAGGTTTTTCGTACCAGTTTGCAACAAAATTTGTCGACTTTCTGAGAAAATATGAGTGAGGGGGCAAACCATTTGTATTTCCCACATATCCCATTTCCTAATTACCCAACGCGAATTCGTTTATAATAGTTTTGTATCTAGGTGTATGCCAAATTTACTTATAGAATTTTTCAGCCAGCTAAGACTCTTTTAATACTTGCCCAAATTTTAGGTTCCTTTCCCACTTTCTCCATCTCTTTCTTGCAATTTCGCTAAATTAATTCCATTGTCGTCCGAATAAATTGTAATGTTTCGTTGATTGGGAAACAGCTTTTTCATTATGGGTGAATTATGTATAGGGTACTCTCATTACGAAAGCTATAATACCCTAGTATAATACCTACTTTACAATTCTGCATATTCGTATGGTCTGCGGTTAGGTCTTCTCTTTCGTATCGTATACCTACCTAATCTAATACACACGCTTGTATACGTATATTCGTGCAAATTAGGTATTATCGCGATTCATTGAAATGTTTGCATCTTGACGTTTGTTTACAATTCCGGAGCGTGATTAATTTATATTGCGGTACGAGCTGAAATAATTCGCGATGGGTAATTTTCTAATTTAATGGGGTTAAATTGGTCGATGAATTTTATTAGGAGAGCCGAACTCGACCCGCCTCGAATGGTTGCATAGAGAGCGCTACGTGATCTATTTAAAGGTACCGGCATGATTGGGTCAAAGTGAATTTTAGATGAAGAAAATTACAGGTACCCGAGAAGTTGATTTTCAAATCATAAGTATGAAATTTTTATTGTAATCAGATTTTTTGGGAAGCTCCCCCTCCCGCCCTCCCAAGAAATTGGCACCAAAACAAAATACCTAGTTGAAAGAAAAAAAAAAAATTGCTGACATTTTTTCATATGTAGATGATAAAATTTGTTTCAAAAAGAGACGAGTTTTCTTAAAATTACCTTTAATTTCTTGGATTAAAAAAAAAAAAAAAAAGTAGGTAACTGAAATAAAAACAGTATTGTACAGGACTTGCATGACTTTTTTCCGGTGTTAAATTGTTTTAAGAACTAAAAATAAGGTTACCTATTTATAAATTAAAATGGAAAAATAAAAAAATATTTTCTTTTCATCTCTCCCCACCCCCCCCCCCCCCCCCCCCCCCCCTCATCAAGCTGTGGTTTTTATTGAAAAAATTATGGTTTCTAAGACTTTGTGTGTAATTATCATTGCTTCGGTTCACAAACCACGATTTTTTTTTTCATAATCCGAAAAAAAAAAAAAACCAACCCGTTTAATACTCGTTTTAAGACCGAGTTGAAAACTTTCACTTCACTTATTTAGATTTAGAGCTGAATTGTCAGTTTTATTTAAAATTCTTACCCCGATGACAATTTGTGATTCGGTTTAGCTTTTTTTCGAAAAAAATGTCATCAATTCAAAAACCAAAATCATTCATTGGACTGGTACCCATTGAAAATTTTTAATGCGTGAAATTTATTAATTTAAGACTAAATTTTTCCCTCTGAAGGGAAGTATCGGAGTGGCTTCTTGAAGGGGCTGAAAATTCAAAATTTTTGACTAAAATTGATTTCAATCGATTTTTCTGGATCAAAGTAGTAATGGATTTTTCAATTATTTCAACAAAAAATGTTTCATAAAAAATAATGCATAAAAGTTACTACTTTGGAAAATTTTTAGAATTTTGACATTATTGAGGGGGCAAGCTGTTCCCTCTGATCTCGATCGATCGGACCCTCCCAGCTTCTTTCATATTTATATAGGATGTCCATCAAGTGGAGGGCCAAACTTCAAATTTGGATATAACTGAGTGCTGTGGGTACTTCATATCAAAAAAACCTTAGATGATCATATCTATTTCCAAAATTCAAAGAGCAAATGTTATTTTCAAAAGATACGGGTCACTCAAAATAAATGGGCTTTAAAAATGTTTCAAACATTTTCAATTTTGAAAGACCTCCAATCCCTTCATTTTTAATGCTAGGCAGAAAGTGTTCAATATAACAAATTAATTCAGTTTTTAACATACTATTCATTCCTTTATGATTAGTTTGGTTTTCAGGACTTTTTGAACACTTTTTTTTCAACGAAAGGAATGCAGAAAGAGCAGCCCCCTCCCCCCCTTAATGATGACAAAATTACATTTTAATCAAGTGTGGGTCAAAACAAATTCGTTTTGTGTCAAAAAATCAGAAAAATTCCATTTTGGCGGAAAATTTTCAAATTTTTGTCCCTCCTAAATGTTGAAAATTTAATTTGGAAAATGTGAAAAATATGAAGTTCTGGGAAATTTCCCACGCAGTGAAACAACTTTCCCGCACCCAGTGATTTCGATTTTCCCAAGTAAATGTTTACCTCAAAATCAAGAAAAATACAAATTCGTTGTTTAAAAAAGCAAAAAATATAGAAAAAAGAGCAATAAAAATTTTTAAAAACTTTGGCCTCGCTGCGCTCGGTCTTATTGCATTTTTTCTTCCATAGTTTTAAAATAATCGAAATTTTTACCAAGTTTTTTTTTTGTATTTCCCTCAAAATTATTTCAACTAATTTTATTATACCTACATATTTTTTATTCTCAAAATTTATTCTCAATGTTTGAAAATTAAATTGTTATTTTTAAAGTAGAAGGGGCCGATTTTTCATTTAGGTTTATTAATGAGGTAATTCAAAATATGAGAATTTATAATTAAAAAAAAAAAAATACCTTTACTTCTTAAAAATTTAGTTCGATCGAAAAATTTGTGCCATCTACCTCGGCCCCCAAAAAGTCAATCTTTTTTATGCCCAAATAAATTTGATTTTCAAAATTTTCAATTATTTTCGCTATACCTACCGTTTTACAAAAAATGTAGTTAGTTTGAATCCGGATAAGTTCATAGTAAAAAAAGCTTCTCGGAGGGGGGGGGGAGTGAGTAAAAAAAGGCTTATGATGCTAAGGTATTAGTGGGAAAATCGAAATTCTGAGGGATCTTCACTGATTTACCCAATCCCTCCTCGCCACTTCCCACACCCCTCCCCCACTATGCCTTCGGAACGTCCTGGGCCTAACTTTTGACCACCAGCGCCCTCTCGTCCCGGAGCCCCCCCTGTAAGAGTTTCCCACGCAGTGAAGATTGCTTAAAAAATGGGCTGATTAGTACATAGATATGATTTTATTTAGGATACTTGAATGTTTTGGTCTTATACTTATTCTCTTCGTTCCCTCATTTTTCATTCATTTACCCTCATTCTGTGGGAACATGTTTAAATTTATGGTTCTTGCGTTTTCAGTAGAAAAATCGAAAAAAAAAAGGTTGCAGAATTTTTTTTTTGGAATTTATCTAGGTGCATGAAAATTGAAATTAACAAACCGAATAACTTACGTTATATCTAAAGATCATCGATGGTGATTTTCCACCATTGCTCCACCTCTTGCGTTCATTCGCCTTCAATTCTGGTTATTTATAAAATAAAAAATAAAAATATTTCCACTGTGGGAATTTTCTTCAAAAAAATCACGTTTTCGGTGAAAAATCGTTTCTGACTCTTATCCGATTTGAAATTAAAAAATTATGAAAAGAGCTCAAGTGGGAGGATGGGGAGGGGGGGTTTTCTTTTTTTGAAAATCCGGATGTAACTTTTTTAATTTCCATCGTTCTACTTTGGAAAAAAAAAAAAAAAAAAAAATCCTAGACATCATAAATTTTTTAAAAAAACACTTTTAATTAATTTTTTAAAAAAACCATCTCCCAAACTTCATCAAAAAATTTACAACTTTTAAAGCTCATATTTTTCCCCCCGGGGATTTTCCAAACCCGTTTAAAATTTTTCCCAGCCCAAAAAAACCCCCCCCCCCTTTCCGGAAAATTTCCTAAAACATTTTTCAAAAACCCGGGGAAAGGGGGTTTTCACGGATCCAATTCGGTGCAAATTTAACTAAAAATTTCTTTAGATGTACAAAAGATAAAACCAAAACGCTGTAAAAGGGAACTTTTATGTTTTTAAAAATCCCCCCAACCGTTTAAAAAAATTAGATCTTCGGGGCCCCTTTTTCTTTTGCAAAAAAAAAAAAACCACACCGATAAGAAACATCCGTAACTTTTTTTTCCAAAACCGTTTGTTGAATTTTTAAATCTTTAATTTTATAATTCGATACGTAACTATTTTCCGCACATTGAAAATATGGACATCACGACTGGCAGAATGCGTGGGCCTTCCAAACGGTGCCATGTATTAAAGGCAATATTTAATACCGGGT
Organism: Pseudococcus viburni; assembly: GCA_033439095.1. Lineage (NCBI taxonomy): Eukaryota > Metazoa > Arthropoda > Insecta > Hemiptera > Pseudococcidae > Pseudococcus > Pseudococcus viburni. Next base: position 4,608 of record JAVBJF010001127.1, read on the forward strand.
AAAATCTAATCATATATTTTTTTTCGCCAAAAACTGAGCCGACACAGAGAAATAAAGAAGGGGTTGTAGTTATTTATGCGTGGGATATTAAAACTAGCCAAACCAATATTATTGACCTTATGGCTATGTCAAAGTCATTCTCATTTTGCCGCTAATGCCTTTTTTATTATGTCGGAATTCTAATATCATGAAAATCAAATTAAATAACGATTTCAAAATAGGTAGTGGTTTTTTTGTTCTGTATTTTTTTTTTTTTCAATTTCTTTAATTTGTACATTTAAAGGCCGGGGGGAATGATCGTATAGAGATTTCGTGTGTATGCGGTTCAGCAGATATTCGTGTTGTAACTGGGCGAAATCACGAACTTTTCGTAGATCTTGCCGTCAATTTTTCAAATAAATTACCTTTATTTTTTTTACTTCTCGTTACAAAACACACCTTATTATTAATCGATTAAATGATAAGTTTTGCTTTTTTTTTTTTCAATTCATGCATAAAGGTCGAACTCGAAAGAGAAGATTGTAATGAAAGTGGGTTTTGCCTCTCTCGCACTAACCGTTCGAGGATAGACCTGTAAATATTCGCGGAGCGCGAATTCTCACACGCCACGGAGGTTTCTTCTTCCCTTTTGATATTTCTCGCTGCTTAATTTGGATTGATTAACGCGGATATTAGTTTTATTAGATATTAATTTACGATTATCGAAGGACCGGCTATTTTGCACGAAGTGTGCGCACGGGTTTTATAAATTTTTGGGTAAAACGCGTCTAAAGCGATGTTCACTTTTTTCGCTCGGCGGTTGATACCTGCGTGTTGGAGGGCTATTATACCTTGATCGGTATGTTTTAATGCGGAATTCGATATTAAAGTTGGGGTCTGGGCAAGTAAGGCGGCTTTAATGAAATAATCTTCGTCGCATGCTATAACATTTTGCAAGAATTTTTGAAATTTAATGTATTGAAGGAAAATTTACTGACAAGGGACACTTGAGTGCCCATCTTTCCCATTTGGACGAGGCCCTGCAATTTTTTTGGAGAAAATGTGTTTTATAAACTCCGGGACCGTAGCCAAATTTTTTTCAGCTGTCGAAGTTGGTTATCTCGATTTTTGGACAATTTTTTTTTAATTTAAAAAAAAAAATTACCAAAAATGTGATACTTACTACCTTTTTTGAAAAAAGCATTCACTTTTTTTCCACTAAACTTGGATTTAAATACAAGTCCTTAAAACCAAAGATCGATTTCTTGAAACCAAAAAAAGTTTACCATAATCAGTCATTTTGCAAACCTTAGCACAATTTCAATATTTATACAAAGGGGGTTTCATCAAATTTTTGCTCTGAAGGTGCTCAAATTTAATTCGGGAAGCTAAAAATCAAGTTTTTGCAACCCCCCTTTAACAAAAAAACCAGTTTAACTGCAAAATTGATTTTCGGCCTTGATTTTTAGTCAGCCATTTCAGATGTTGTATTTTTGACTAGATTTCGAATTAGAGAAAATTAGAAATAATTAATTTTGAAAACTTTAGAGAAGCTAGCTAGAAATGGTCAATTTGGGGTTTCGGGAGGAGTTTATAGATGAAAAAACTGCACAAGCCAATATGAGGTGACTTGGAAAATTGGGAACAGTTTTAATTAGATTTTGAATTTTTTTCTATTTAAAGCTGGTCAAAAATGACACACGAGATGTTTTTCCTCTCAAAAATACAGAGGACGAGATATTAATTTGGGTAGTGAAAATTTTGACTACGAATTTGGGTAGTGAAAATTTTGAGGGAAGTCTCGTTTCCAATCGAAGACGAAACACCGTGAGCAGTTTCCCTTCTGAGGAGAAAATTATCATGAGATGGTAAAAAAATGTGGATCTGGTAACAAATTTTTCAATTTTAAAAAATTATTCGCGATCTAATTTCGAATTGACATAATTTTTAACAGGTGCAAAATGGAAGTATTTTGATAGAAATTTCAACGGGTCCAAATTTTTTTCTCCTTTGACTTGAATTACCTAATGATATTATTTTAGACATTAAAGGGATTAGAAAAATTTCGACGAAATCGTTATGACATTACATTTAATTTTAAACACCATTGATAAAATAGCTTTTTTGAACTTGAAACCCAGTCATTGGAATAAAAACAATTTTTTATTGGTTTTGGTTTTGGTTTCTCAAACTTTTGGTTTTATTTTTTGGGGTTTTGCCGGTGTTTTTTTTTTCGGTTTTTTTCATTTTGGTTTTTGATTTTGCTTCCAATGGAGTGGGGCTTAGAGCCGTCTACCCTAAGCTCCCTTTACCACAAAACTCGTCACTGAACCGTAAAAAAAAGTTCAGAAGAGCGAAAACCGAAATGAATTTTGATTTGATGATGGTTTTGGTTTTCTAAAGGAAGTGGCTTTGGTTTCGGTTTTTCAAACGGTTTGGTTTTTTCCCTTTTCTTTTCTGTTTTGCTTTCCGGTTTTGGTTTTGCTTCCAAAAACTATTGAAAACAGAGAAATTTTGATAAAACTGATGGTAAAATTTAGTTGGCCAGACTTGAAGAAGTATGGAAAATTCCTATACGAATCGATATAATCTTATATTCCAAATTTTGTTTATTGAAACAAAATGTCCAAAATTTGCATGTTTCTGGGACATCATGTCCGAATCTAGAGCCCTCCCGAATCAGATTTCTCGAGACACTATATCCAAAGTGTTTTTTTCTGGGAAACTGTCCAAATTGTTTTTTTTTTTTGTGGAACTGTATGTCCAAACTGTATAAATTTTCTATTTTGGGACACCAAGTACTTGTATTCAAATTGTTCGAAATGTTTTTTTTTTTTTTCAGAGCACCATGTCCAAATTGAGTTATTTGGGACACTGTGTCCAAACTGTCTTTTTCTGGGACACTGTGTCCAAATTGTTTAAATTTCCTATTTTGGGACGTTAAGTACTTGTAATCAAATTTTTGAACACCACGTCCAAATTGTTTTTTTTTTCAGAGCACCGTGTAAAAATTGAGTTTTTTGGGACACTGTGTCCCAATTGGGATTTTCTGAAACCATATTTCCAAATTATCCAAGGAATATCTATTTCTTATCTGTATTCAAATTATCTGAAATTACTTTTTTGGAACACTGTCCAAATTTCCTTTTTTCAGGGGAGGGGAACACGATGGCCAAATTGAGTTTTTTCTAGAGCACTTTGTCCTATTTTTTTTTTTTTTTTTTTTGAGACATTTGTCCAAATTGTAAGTTTTTAGCTTACCATGTACAAATTTTGGATAAATTTTATGTTTCTGAGACAATTTGTCCAAATTGAGTTTTTTGGGACACCATGTCCAAATTGGAAGTTTTTACAATACCATGTACAAATCTTGAATAATTTTCATGTTTTTGAGACACTGCGTTCAAATTGTTTTTTTTTTGAACACTTATGTCCAAAATGACTTTTTTTTAGAACACTTCCTATGTAAAAATTTTGTATGTTTCTGAAACAATGTGTGTTCTCACTTTTTTTTGAACACCATGTCCAAATTAGTTTTTAACATAGGTAGATATGCTACAATTCTGAGGGGTCAATTCATAAAATGTGAGACCCAATTTCTACTTCCCTTCAAATTCGTATTTTTCCATTAGGTTAAAGCGCGAGGAATGGGGTCAAATCAAAAAGTAAGTCGATATTCGAATTCTACGCACTCAAATTAGTGAGAATCGATATGCCACACGCCATTTTAATATCTTAACCCACTTTTCCCCAAAATTGGGGGGCCAGGGGGGCACTCAGGGGTCAAATTCAAAAAATAATCAAATATTCAAACTCAGCGCCCAAACGACTGGTCGCACGTTATTTTTCATTTTTTCAAATTTTGGCCCTATCGAGGGGGCTAATAGGGGGGGGGGGGGGTTCAGAGGGGTCGGATGAAAAAACTGAGTACATATTCGAACTCAGCACCTTTGAATTAGTAGTCATCGATGTATTACTCGACTTTATCGATTTTTTTGAATTTCGGTCAAAATTGTGGACTCCTGTACTCCCCAGGGGTCTGGAGATCCCATCTTGAAAATTTGTCGGTTAAAAAAAGGGTAAAAAGGGCTACTCACTGTAATTTTTTCAGATTTTTAAATGGTAGCTTTCATATTTTGTGCATATCATGAAAGTCGAGCTTTCGACACCAAAGTTTAACTTTGAGCTTTCCAAAATATGATTATCACTTTTGAATCTACTTTCAATTCTCTTTCAGGCCCCACAAACGGTTTTCCCCAAAGTACAGCCTATTTTAAGATATAAGCCTTCAAAGATGGGTAGTTTGGCGAAAAATCACAATTGCATGAAAATTACAAGGCCCACCCCCCCCAGCCCCCTTGAGGATTAGAAAAAATAATCGTGGTTTCGTGAATAGACCACCAAGGGGAACTCATAAAAAAAATCTGACCGAAATCGAAAGACCCGACTTCACTTTTGGTCTGTTTTAGCATGGAATAGCCCAGCCAGAATTGCAGCACAGGAAAAAATCTGTGAAAAATTTTTCACTGCAAACAAATCAAAAGGAAAAGTACTAGAAAATCAACTAGTGAAAATTCACTGAAAAATAAGTGAAATTTATGAAATTTTCTGAAAAATCAATGAAAATCTTTGAGCTGATTTTTCCTGTGCTGCAATTCTGACTATTTATCAGTGACTTTTCACTGATTCAGAATGAGAGAGTAGTAGGTAGGCCAAAATTTTAAAAACATTGTCTAAAATGATAGGTATACATAAGAGTATGTTATGGAATTTCATTGGACTGGAAAAAACAATTTTTTTGTTCTAATCCCGACATTTTTTTGACATTTCTATGGCAATTCAACATGTTTTGAAATTTTTTTCGCAATATCGATGCTTTTCGACTCTTCATAATTGCCACAATTTGTTTGAAATTTCGGTCACAATTTTTAAGTTTTTTTTTTTTTCACTAAAGGTTTCTTCTTTACATTCTAAAAGTTTAATTTTTCGAGACTTCCAAGCATCCTATTATGACTTGCAAAAACTTTTTTTCAAAATATATTTTGCAGTATTTCATGACACAATAACAGACGATTAAAGTATTATCCAACCTTAATCAACATTTAGACCTCATTTTTCAGGACAAATCGATTCACTCTCATACAAATGCGAAAATCATTAGTGCCTATGGAAAGTACATAATACCCATATTATACACAATGAAGATAGAAACGCTACTTACCTAATATTCGGTTTAGTGCATTAATGATTTTCGTGAACAGTTGTCGAAACGGTAGGTTTGATAGACAAATAACATAGAACCTAGGATTTCTTTCCCAACGTCTGACTTCTCTCATCAAAAAAGAATTTCCAATAATATCCTCCGTGTATTATTTTTTTCCGGTATCTCTTTGATCGTCGTGGGGAATAGCATTCTTTTTAAACACCCCGAAAGAAATTTTTTTTAAGCCTAATTATATCAATCATTTACGTAATACTTCAGGATATCAAATATCACCGAAATGTAGCTCTTCCGAGGGAAGGGTAAATAGAAAAAAAAACCTCGAGCCTCGAAAAGTACACACAGAAAGATATATAATTTAACAGATGGCGCAATGGTGGTAGTAAATACGTCGGCGAGTGGTGCTGCGTATTTAATAACAGAGGCGGGAATATCATCATCATATGGTAGCATTTACATCAGTAGACGGTTTTCTTTTCTCTCCCCCCTGCCTCGTTCCCATTCTATCTTTTTTTTTGTTTATTTTGTAATGGTTTTCTGCGTTAAGTATTCTTTCAAAATAAAAACTTTAAACCAAACATTAGGGCTTTAGAAAATATTGTCAATGACGGGTTATTACATAGTGTAATGATGTCATTAGTAGATTTGGGAAAATATTTTCAATGTAAACGCTCGTCGGTAATTACTTGATATGGCTCATTAATATCATGGAAAAAAATTCTTAGGTACTCGCATCGTTCGTGGGTTTTCGACCAAAAATGATACTTTAATATGGCAATTTGTCGACAATTTTTTCCATTTAAACAATTTCGAAAATTTTTCCACGTATATGATTCATCGACATTTCTGCGAATTTATCAAGTGGTCGTTAATTACCCCTGCGATGAGAATCTTCGTGTATGAAATTTTCACCTATTTGAACTTCGTCGGAAATTTTTATCGCGTAATAGAGTTTTTGTTGTTAGAATTGCTAGAATGTGCGGTATCGCTGCGTATAAAACTGATATACGGGTTGGATGGTATTTGGAAAAGGGTCAGATCATCGAGAGCGTAAAACCCCCAAAGCATAATAAGATTTTACAATTGAAACGGTCTGCAGGGTGATTGAATTTTTTAAAAAGCGCAACACTAAAATTTTATTTGCCAAGGAAACGATCATTACAGGGGTTCGCCAGGGTGTTATATCGATAAGGAAATTTAATTCGGTTATTTAAAAATAGACCTCGCCTGTGGACAGATAAAAGTTTCCTGCTTTTTTTTTAAATATCCGAAAGTCTGGAGCTCGATGGTAAATGTTGCTGAGGAAAACGAAGCCTCGAACTAGATTAAACAGCTCCCCGCGAACTTTGCAAATACCAAATGTCGAATCATTTCGAACTAATTATGCGAGAATATCTCGATATTTTCACATATCTTCGAACGTAGGCTAAGCCTTTGCACGAAATCCAGTGCCTGGATTTTGCAGAAACGCGAATATCTGGCTCTATTAAAATCTACGCCTAGTACAACTTTTAAGTATTACGGTTTACTGTTCGTTTTGAGGTTTTAGCAAAATTAATAACAAACTTGATTCCCTTGAGAAGTTCGTAAAACTCTAATTAAACTCTAAATTTTCCGTCGAATTACATCAAGCCACGAATATAATGTCGACTGGGTTAAAGATTTCGTAGAATTGCTCGTATTCGCTGTATATTTTTTCATTTCGGTTTACGACGCGACCGATGCATTAGAAAATTCTGTAAGCTCGAATTAAGATAACAAAAATGTATTTTCCAGTCGTTCCGGACATAAGGAGTACCAAGAGTCCGGTAATGGCGTTGGTGAGATTTTACCTCGGTCGAATCTGCGAAGCTGGGTTGTTATCTGTGATCCTTGATATGGCCTAGTTTTACCACCAGTGTGGTGTGGACCTGGAAACTGGATTTTTTCCTGGGTATATCTATCTATATTTGTGTTGGAGGTGTGTAGTTCCGGTGGTTTTTTTTTTTGGTGGTTTGGTATATTTTCTTTTAATTTTTGTGACTCGAGTCATCTCGTTGCCTATCTTTTTGCAATCTTGTTTATTTTTAATGTTATTGTTGTTTATATACGTTGGAGGCGTTTTAATAATTTTTGAACTTTTCTCTCATGCCGAATTAAATTGAATTCCACCTACATACAGACTGGGATTTCATTACGAAGACCTAATGTAAATTAATTACGTGGAATGCCAGTCTATGTGATGTAAGTTGAGTTGAAAATATGAAACTAGCTTTTTAATTGGATTTCTAAACTGCCTGAAATTCATTTTTATTAAGCTGAAAGCAAATGAGAGTACTTACCTGTGTGGGTAGCTAGATATTTTTTACAAATAAATTTCCTTGTGAATATTCTACAATTTTATATTTTTAAACGGTATTTATTGAATTTTCGACAGGAATGAATTTATTTGGTTATTGCATTACCAAAAAGGTTTCTCAATAAAGAGCAAAACCATCTTACTGATTTTCATGCATTTCATAGTCAGTAAAATTCGAAATTTAAATTTTTACTTTCGAAATTAGAGATTTGGGGCACGTTTCTGAAAAAAATCACTTACACGTGTTATGAGGGACTGATTTGGGAAACAATTTTTTAAATGCTCATCCCTTCGCGAATTCTTTCGATTTTGGGTACAATTTTTAAGGAAAAAATTAAAAAAATTGGTAAAAAGGCGTACGTTTGAACCGGTATTACAACTCTTTAAAATTGCAAAAAATGTCTGCCAGTGCAGATTTTGTTCAGTAATGATACGAAAAATACCTAACCGAAATTTCGTGCTTTTTGGAATATTTGACCTAGATTTTGACCAGTTTGGCGACACTCTGGACCTGTCTGCAAACCCTTTGTAACCGCTTGACGAAGATGTTCTTTTGGATTTGAATTTTGAAAGTGAAGACATTCATTTTTGTTGGTTTCGTCCATTTTTCGATGACACAAATTTAGGGTTTCCGAATGAACCCGTTATACAGCCCCGAATTACTGGCAAACCGACATATTCAGACCTCTGAGAACATCTTCCTTCCCGCATTGAGACTCCCCCCCCCAAAAAAAAAATATTGAAAAAACACCCTAGCTTATAGGTATCTATTGTCTGAAAAAACTGAGGGTAAAATTGTATCAAGATGATAGAATTTCTTATACATTTTTAAACCTAAGCATTTTTTTAAATCAAACGTGGAAGTGATTTTTTGCCACCAAATTTGGTTAAGGTTTCCGAATTTTGGAAATTTCATAAAATTACAACGAAAGTTGCGGAAATATTGGAAAATTTAAATACTTTATCAAGCGTACCTACTTAGATGTTAAGGTATATTGATGGTAGGACGATGATAATTTTATAAAATTTCTATCATTTCGACAGATTTTTTGTGATTCTTTGATTATTTTTCAAAACATGCTTACAATTTATTTTGCAAAATGTACCACCTCGTTGTCAGATTTACAAATGATGTGCCCCTTGACTTTTGAAATTTGACGAATTCTTAAAGGGATTTCTCAAGACCTTAGCCAACCTTATAAGAAAGTGAGCCCTGTGCAAATGCATTTTTCACATTTCCATCCCCATTTATTTTTCTTTTGAAGAATTAAAATGTAACATCGCTGGTAACTCTAGGTATGATGCTTCATCCTGGAGAAACGAATTTCGTAATTTGATTTTGAATTTCAAAGCAATAAAAATCAAATCAAAATTATATTTGAAGGGTCGACTGAGATAGATATTTTTCTGATTCCCCATTTTTTGAGTGTTTCCTAAAAAAATCACCTCTTTTGAAAAATTTCCAACTCAAATTCAACTTTTTCCTCCTAATGAAACAGTTTCGCTCGGTACCTTACTAATCTTCTCATGTTCACTGTAAATTTTTTCCAAGTTTCTAAAAATAAGATTTTCGGAGCAAATAAATAATATTTTCATTTGCAGTTTTTAGTCTCAGTGACTTTTCTGTCAAGTCTGCTGATTTTTCCTAGCAAATTATACTAATTTTAACGTGGATAACTTTTAGCTGGGGGGGAGGGGGGGAATTCAACAAAAACTTATATAAAAATTGGACATCAAGGTTGCGATTTGAAAAAAGAGACAGTCATGCCACTTCGTCAAACGTAAACAAAGACTTCAAAAAATTTTGATGGGTAAATAAATATTGGCATATTGACATTCTGCCAGACTTGAAAAAACTTGGGGGATTTTTTTTTACAGCTTTATCTTTGTGATTCAGTTCCGACCAGAGACGGTTCGAATCAAATTTTTTGTGGGGGGGGGAATCAGGTTCAAAAATTCCGAATAAAAATTTCAAAATTTCCGAATAAAAATTCAAAAGTAGTACATTTAAGTGACTAGCCGGTTTAGGTTATGGTATCAATGTGAATTTGAGAAAAATGAATTAGACACCGAGCAAAGCGATGGTGAAAAAACTATTGAAAAAGAAATACGACAAGAGCGATTGAACCGAAGTCAAAACTTTAAAAAAACTGATTTTTAAGCATCGAAAATGAGTTTTAAGGAGAACAAATTTAATAAAATTAGTTGAAATAATTGTGAGGGAAAATGCGAAAAAAATCACGTTTGTAGGATTTGGGTTATTGTAAAGTTTATGCCGAATCTGCCAAGATTTCCCGAATAAATTAACTGCTCTCTCATTCTGAATCAGTGAAAAGTCACTGATAAATAGTCAGAATTGCAGTACAGGAAAAATCAGCGAAATTCACTGATTTTGAGCGAATTTTCGCTGATTTTTCAAAGATTTCCCCTGATTTTCCAGTGATTTTTCTCACTGAATTGTTTTCAGTAAAAATTGTTTTACTGATTTTCTCCTGTGCTGCAATTCTGACTGCTTCTCAGTGGTTTTCGATAATTTTAACTGATTTATAATTGAGAGGGGGAGAAATTACCCCCCCTCCCCGCATCCCCAAATAACACTGTCCTAGATTCTGGCCATATTTTAATATTTTTCACAGATTCTTAAAAGAATTAATCTTTTGTAAGGGTAAGGTTGCCATATTTCGATCACTTTTTTTCAAACTTCCACCAATCGAAAACTTTTTGAGGTAGAAACGTCGAAAATGGCTTAAAAAATACCTTGATCCTTTCTCTACAACTCCTTAATATTTTGAGCCGATACAATCATTTTTTGTATTTTTTGCGATTTTTTTTTTCTTAGGAAACTCAAAAATCGATTTTGAAATTTTGGGTTCCTAATTTCGACCACCAGCTCATTTCGCCCGCATAGAGCAGAATCTACCCGAAAATAATTTTTTCATATTCTTCTTTCACAGATAAACAAAATGAGACCAAAACGACAACCCTACAGCCAAAACTCGCGGAGAAAATCAGAAAAAACAAAATCACTCTCAAAAAACAGATTGCATATGTAAGATAGTAGTTGGTCGAGATTAGGGCATCCCAAACAATTTGAACTTTGGTGAACATTTTTGTTGGGTACCTCCAGTTATTTTCAAAAACGATGATTTTATCGAAATCTGACACCATGCCCTATCACAATTCACAATTATTTGGTAGAATTTATTTTTAAAAAAAAATCATAATTTGAGATCAAAGAATACGTAAAAAAATTTCCCCTATGCGATTTTGTTTTTTTCAATTTTCTCCGCTAATTTTGCCTGAAGGGTTGTGATTTTGGTCTCAAACTGTTCATCTATGGAAAAGGAACACGAAAAAAAATTTTTCGTGTTGATTGCGTCCGTAGCGGCCGCAATCGGCCGGTGGTCGAAATTAGGAAGCAGTCGAAGTTAGCGCACTTTACCCTTATGTAGTGTTAATAAAAAAATATTAGTAGGAAAAGTGCATTAATGAGAAGAGAAAATTATTTGAGCAGATATAACACTTTTACCACTCTGAATCATAATCAATAAAATTGGGAGCAGTTCTGACTTTTTACGATCAGTAAAATTCAATTTTTACTGCTGAGTACTGGTCAAAAATCACGGATTCCCTGTAAAAAAATGCATTTCGACCGATTGTAAATTGCCAGAATTGCTCCCAGTTTTACCAACTCAGATTTAGAAATGCGATGAATTGGATTTGAAATTAAATCAGATTTCCAGGGTTTTAAAATTATTTTCAATATTTTTATTATTAGATACCTACCTATAAATAATTTTGATTGTTTGATATTATAAATTTTTTTATTATTTTTTGATGTGTTTTATTATTTTTGATACATACCTACTTGTCTATTTTTTTCATTTTTTCAACATTTTAAATGGGGTTTCTTGTTACTTTTCGAATATTTCAATTCTTATAAGTGATAATTTAATTGTCAGGTGTTTTTAATGATTTATTATTTTTACGTCATTTTTTAAATGTTTTCATCATTTTTTGACGTTTTTTCTCATTTTTCTAAATCAAAATGTGTCATTTTTAAAGAAAATGATCACTTCTTTGGTCTCAAGTATGTCTAACTCGAGACACTAAACGTGCAATTTTACCATTATTTGGCATAGACAGGGAGCAGCGGTGCCCTTTTCTGATTCATTTTCGTCCTTCTCTTTGCTACTCTAGAATGACAACTTTCGGAATTTCCATTCACATTCTCCAGCGCCTCATTGACACCACAAAAACGAAACCTCAATACCTTATGGTTTCACAAACACTATCTAATGGCGTTGGTTGGGCTTTATACCATAAACGATTTACAAGTATAAGTAAATTCCACGGGTACCGTACGTATACAATTAAATAATCCGGCGAAAACGATATTTTATTTTTATTCAACTCGAACGAAGGTGTGAATGCAGTCGAACGTATAAAACAATTACAAAATGGCAGCTTTTATTACAGAAAGTAACTCAAGATAAAATTTTAAATGCGAATTCATGGTTGAAATAAATTTCAGAATATCGCCGTACAATTAATACGTCCTGTGTAGGGTGACGTTAAACCGATAGTGCAACGTTGAAATAACTTACATTGAAGCTTACCTTCACAATGGTACAGGGTGTTGCGAAAATTCCCCCATTTATGCAGTTTCTAACCAAAAAGAGTACATAGATAAGTCCTAAATATAATTTCTTCCAACATCGTTACAAAATTGACCCTCTCCAGGACTCCAGGATACATTCATTTTTAAAAAAATCGTCCTGTTATTCGAAATTAATGAACATCATCGACATACATTTTAACTTTTAACAATTCGTATGGCCGAAGAAGTTGATTAAACAACGTGAGAAAATTCAATTATCTCAAATTACCGTTTCGTCGAAGGATGTTAATGTATTTTTGACTAAGCTCTTCTCGACGGGATACTCTTACATAAGTTGATCATCGTTCATCTCCAACTGTTTTCCTTTGATATAGCCAGTCAATAAGGAAAAAGTATTCGGTACGAAGGCACGAAAACAAACAAAATTATTCTAGGTATTGTTTTACAAGGCGGAAATTTCAGACCTTTAATGGCACTGGTGTAGCTCAATGATGGTTTTCGAAACACCTTGTATGCAGAATTGAAACTTCTCTGTAGATAATTTCATGTATCAGACTACCTGAGTACTTAAATACGAGTATCACGTATCTGGTGTGAGAGATAGAGGGAGGCAGGCAGGAAGAAGGCGACTCGACTGCAATAAAGTGAGTTATCTAGCGTTAACAAAGAAAGTAAAAACGATAAATTTAAACTCGCCAAGGAGAGAAATAGATATCTCGTAGTTTTATTATGTATGAGTTGTATTTTACTTACGGACTGGTAATGATCGAGAGGCGCGGGTTGCGCTCCGGTTGACAAATGCCGGTTACGTATACGTTGCCGGTCGTAATGAATGAATTGCGACGACCTTTGCAGATTGCCCCGCTCGTACGGCCAATTTCGCGCTCAGATACACGATCCGCGAAATATTTTCTACCCCGAGTCTCGAGCTAGTCGTACACGACCAAGGAGGTAAAAAAAATTATGGAATGAAATTCGCTCGCGAGATGCTCAACAAATTAGTCGCCGCCGTCGATTCTGTATGTTTATGGTGAACGAGATAACGAGCGTTCATGTTTACGAACGCGTACAGCACACATTTTATAAATCCTTATCTAAGTGAATTGCGGCAATGACATATTGAAATTGCAATCGCTCGGCTCGTGTTTAATATTTCACACGAGGCGTCTTAATTTTTCACTCATCGACTATACGCCACAACTTGTTTAACAACTCGTTAACGACACCTTTTGATTCAGTTTATTAATTTCATATACGACGGCGCGGCGTGTACGATATAGTCATCGTGCACCGCAGATACCGAGCTCTGCGATCGCGTACCAAGATTTTTGCCATTTGTTACCAGCTGTCGGACGGGAATCTAGGGAGGGTTTGATGGACGTGGAGTAGTTTGCGAGCAAGTGGGCAATTTGAATTTTATTCGGGTGATTTTTTGAGGCGGAAATGGGATTTCAATATCGTAGGTAGGTACGATTTCCTTTCGAGAGGTTGGTCTAGTGGGTAGAGAGGTGTTTTTTTTTGGTTTTTTGGGGTCCTATCTGAACACTATTTGGCAGAATAAATCCATTGCTCATTTTTTGTTACTTTTCAATCTGATACTTGCATGATCTGGAGAGTTAGATTTTTCGAAATTTTCAAAAATAAAAAACAAGTCTGCCAAATTCCAATACTTACAAGGGAGTTACCCGAGGTCTATGACGCCGAATTAAAAAAAAATGTTTACATGCTTGTAGATCATCACAAGAACCTCCCACAGCCAAAATTTCATCACCTAAAGTTGACATGGGGAGGAGTTATGAGGGGGGGGGGGTGAAATTCAAAAAATCGCCCAATACACTGAAAAATTACAAAAACCTAAATAACTATTTCCCATAGGGCATTTAGGAGATAAATTTAATTCCACGAACTGCCCTCGGTTAGGCCCTCCGGAGATGGAGTAGTTGACCCGGAGGGGGGGGGGGGATTTTCACTCATGCCTTGTATGTCAGAAATAGAAAAGTTGTAACACCTCTGAATAAATTTTAACTCATAATATGTATACGTACTTTATAGGTGAGAAATGGTCATTTCGATACTTTAGGAAATAATTTCTACGAAAATTACATCAAGACTGTTACAAAAAAACTCCTGAAATTTTAGCTGTGGAAGTTTCTTGTGATACTTTACAAGCCTGTAAAAAATGGATTCATTTGGCGTGTCAGACCTCGGATAGCTTCCTCGTTAGTTGAAACCTCTAAAACATAACTCGATTCAAAAAACTAGTCATACGATCGACTCGGAATCTCAAATTGCACCATTGATTCTGATCCAAGTTTTTTTTTGGCCCAATTGATTCAGGATACTGCACCAAACAATATTTATTATAAAATGTCCTGGTCCCAAAAAGATGCCGAACTTCCTGGGAGGAGGTGCCCCCCATGGGTTTTTGCCTAAAATTCGACGAAAATACCTTTTTTGAAAACATGATTTATATAGGCACAATGTTAATCTACGTTAAATTTGTTACAAAATTGCTCTTAACTTTCGTGTGAAACACGAATTGAGCCCGAAAAGTCCCCGAAAAAAAACGTAATAGGTACAGAAAGACATTCGTAATGACACGTTGATTTTAAAATTACACCAAAGGCGTAAAAATAACGTTTTGGTTTTGCAGTAAGTATCCAATACCTTGTAGTATTTTGAATCGAAAAAGCGACGAGTATTTTTCAATTTTTTTTGCAAGGGGTGAGGAGAGCCAAAGGTGATTACAAAAGGTTCCTGAAAAAAAAAACAAGAAAAATTTGATTAAAATATTTCAAAAAGATTTTCCAGAAGAAAGAAATTAAAATTTAGTTTCAGGTTTCTGAATTCATTTCTGGAGTCATTTTGACCTCAAACTCAAACCCAGAAGTCATTGGGTCATAGGCGGATTTAAGGTGAAATTAGCTCTCCTCCCTCCTCTCAAAAAAAAATAAATCATTTTAAACCAATTCAACATTGTTTTCATACGTGTTTGAAAATAGTCTCGTTTCACTGAACAATTTTTTTCGAATAAAGTGATAAATATTGATAAGAAATTAGAAGTTACTTACTTAATGAAAAATGCAAGTATTTTTTTTGTTTGTTTGTATTCTAAAAAGTCAGGGCCACAATTAATTTTTTTATTTAACAATATTTTTCAGTTGAAATTTTGGGCAATTTTCAAACTTTGATTTTCTACTGACTCAAAATAAGCATAAGTATAAAATTTCGTAGGTGTATTTGAGCCAAGTCGTTATTGTTTCATTCTGTTTGTGCTTTTTTGTTTTACTGTTTGGTTCTTAATAAAAACTTTTTTTAAAAAAC
>JAVBJF010001128.1:0-20086 GCA_033439095.1 Pseudococcus viburni
TTAGGCTCGAAGATTAATTTTTTTTTGAATGATCCCCTTCTCAAAGCTAGTCTCACCAATTTTCATCAAAATTCAGATTTTTTTCAGAATATAAAAATAAATAAAATTACAATACGTACTAGAGGTATATCAGCCATTCTAGGAGGCCAACCGCAATCGGTGAATAATTCACGTAGAAATTTCATGCCTCCTTTCCATATATCTCTTTTTATTAGATTGCTGATTGTTTGATCTAATAAGACAGTAAGAATAGTAGGTAAATATCTATATCTACAGATAAAATAAAAAATGAATTTTCTCATTATAAATCCAAAATAAACAGAAAAATTACGAGATTTTTTTCTCAAAATGAGTGCAAGAAAGCAGCGGATTGTTGAGCGTTTTCCTTATAATAAAGCTCGCACAAGATGTCAAATACGAACATCCAAACCCTCGAATTGCTTAGAATCCTTACCGGTCATATCCAACCAAACTTGAATCTCACTCTGCGTTGAAGAAATACTGCCATTTTTCTCTTTCATTGTAATTTGTAACCGTTCAATTAGAGATTCTGTATAATTTTTCGAAAAGTATATCAAAGCCCACACTTTATTCTTTTTTATCGCATTTTTAGCAGCCGAAATATCATAATATTCAACCTGTAAAATATTAGATAAATAGGTATAGGTATTAGGTAGGTACCTATGTGAGAAATTGTGAAATATAATTTTATGATCGATGTTTTAATAAGCATCTTACCAATTCGTAAGTTTCTCGGTCCAATGTATTCAAATATTTACAACTTAATGGCATTGAAAAATTACAGCCTTTCGAAAGTAGCCCTTCGCAGTTCGAGATTTTCGGAAATTCTTCATTTATTACAGCAATTTTCAATTCTTTTGGGTTATTTCCAACACATGCAGAATATATCGTGCAATTCAGAAGTGGCAGCAGTAAAAAGAAAATCATTACTCTGTGATCAAAGAAAGATTAATAATTTATCAAAATAAATTTAATAGTAAAATCATCTTATTGCAGGACATGCTGATTTGTGGCAGGTATGTTGGCTCAACTTCTAAGTTGCAGATGCTTATGAAACATTTTCAACAATTATTTTGATATGAAAATAATGAAATGTGCACTCCAATATGGATGATCATTTTGTCTAAAATCGATTTGGGGCCGGGGGAGTGAGATAAAATTAAAATTTTATTAAGTTCAAAAAAAAATATGAAAAAATAGTGTTTAAAATTTTTTTTTTTTGAAAATGACCTTGAAAATGGACAATTGGGCATCCTTACCAAAAAAACACCATCGGCTCCCATTTTTATCTTTACCCCTATTTTATTAGGAAGTCCTCAAAAAATCAGTTCTTCCATTGAATTCTCTTAATTTTATGCTCTACAATTCATTTTCGGAGGCTTGATTTTCCCAGAAAATGGATTTTTATGTAATAAACCACATTTTCAAGATTTCTCGTACAATAGAAATATCAAAAGTCGGCAAATCAACTTTTTTTTTTGCATAATTAATTCTGATTGGTGATTCTTGTCTACGTTTTAGTGCTGAGTTCGAATATGATTTCAGTTTTACTCCATTACGTCAGGATTTTTTATAATATTGGAATTTTTTGTTGAGAATTCCTTTTACATTTTTTGACATGGATATGTCTTTAGGCCTGGGGGTAAAATTTTGAAATCGTTACGTAACACTGGAGGTGTAACGTAACGTAAAGTAATGTAACGTAACGTAACATAACATTTTTAGGTCCAGACATGATGACATTATGTTAGACTTGAAAAACTTGGAAAAAATCTATTTCAGATGAGGAAATGATGATATGTTATATTAAGTAGTTCGCGTAACATTTTTGTGTAACATTTTCGAATTCGGTCGAAAAGTCGGTCGGAAAGAGAGTTGGAAATCAGAAAGATGGTTGGAAAGCTGTCGAAAAGTTGATTGAAAAGTTGAGTTGAAAATATAGTTTTAAATCAGAAAGATAGTTGGAAAGCTGTCGAAAGGTTGGTTGAAAAGTCGGTCAAAAGGTCAGTCAAAAAGTCAGTCAAAAAGTTGATCAAAAAGTCAATCTGAAAGTCGGTCAAAAAATCAGAAATTTGATTAGAAATTTGATCAGAAATTTGATCAGAAATTTGATCGGAAATTTGGTCGGAAATTCAATCGGAAATTCGATCAGAAATTTGATCGGAAATTTGATTAGAAATTCAATTTGATCGGAAATTCGATTCAATCAGAAATTCAATTCGATTCGATCGGAAATTCGATTCGATCGGAAATTCGATTCGAACGGAAATTCGATTCGAACGGAAATTCGATTCGATCGGAAATTCGATTCGATCGGAAATTCGATTCGATCGGAAATTCGATTCGATCGGAAATTCGATTCGATCGGAAATTTGATCGGTAATTTGATCGGAAATAGACTGATTATTAGACAGATTATTAGATGGAAAGTTAAATGGGGCGTTATATGGAGTTTTTAGACAGTTACATTTTTAGATTATGACATACTGACATTATGTTAGACTGGAAGAAGTTACACGGAACATTAGATGGAAAGTTAGATGGAGCATTATATTGAGTGTTAGACAGTAACATTTTTAAATTAAGACATAATGACATTATGTTAGACTCAGGCCCGGTTTTTCAATAGCCAGTTAAAGCAAAAGTAGGGGAAATAACTGTCGAATAAACGCTAACTGCCAATCAGAACCGTCGGATAGCCACTAGACGTCAGTTAAAATTGTCAGTTAGTCTTATCTGGCTACCTATTGAAAAACCCAGCCTCAAAGAAGTTAGATGGAGTGTTAGATGGAATGTTAGATGGAAAGTTAGACAGAATGTCAGATAGAAAGTTGGGAAAGATTGCCGGAAAATGATTGTCTGAGAGATAGTAGTCGGGAAGATATGCGCTAGTTTGGTAGAGGCACAGCATTAGAAGCTGAGTATATGTTGCATCCCTCTCCTTGATGGAATCAAAAGTGTCTTTAGACCTGTTTAATAGGGGTAACACAGTAACTAAATGAAGCTGCCATACCTTAAGGGCATTGAAAGAAGTACATCCCATGTTGAATATAAGTTGATGAAAATCCTGAAGAATTATATTAAATTTGAGAGTATGGTACATCTTACTGACATATCCATGTTCTAAGATTTTTGCTTTACAGCAAAAAACGCGTTCATTTTTGATTTAACTTTTGACCCTCGGAGTCAATTTTCTGAGCAAAGAAAGACTTCAACGAAAAAACACGAATGGAACTTAAATTGTCGAGCGTAAAATTTTCTTCCTGTAGAATTCAGTTAGATTTTTCTCAGGAGGCTTAAGTTTTTGAGATATCTTCAATTTAAAAAAAAAGTTCAACTCTCAACTTTCATCAAAAGAAAAAACCAACTGAACCCTGCAGACAGGAAATTTTACGCTCTACAATTTATGTTCCATTATTTTTTTCGTTGAAAAATTCCTTTGCCTAGAAAATTGATTGTAAGTATCAAAAGTTACCAAAAAGAGTAAAAAAAAAATGTTCAAAAAAAATTCAAACAGTGAAAAATCTTAAGGTGATGTAATTTTTTCAGTATTTTTCTCGTGATCAGCGTGAAAAATACTATAAAGATCGCCTACTAAACTTCAAGCAGCATTTTCTAGTCGACCTGTGTTATTAATAGGTATAGGTACCTACCTAACTAACACGAAAATTCCTAAAAATCGCCAATTTCAAAAATAATCTAGAAACAGGTACCGGAAATATGATTTCCAAAATCATACCATTTTTGGTGAAAAAAAAAACAACAAAAAAAACGATGTCCCAATACTTCTATAGACTAGAAATTGAGCGAAATGTAAATTTTCTCGTTAACTTATTGAACTGGAAGTAATCCGTAGTCCTAGTTAATTTTGGCGTCTTCGTGAGAAATTCCAAACCATTTGAGAGGATCAAAATTACGCCGGAGCTTCCTAAATGGCCATAAACGTTCAAATTGTGGTATGGAAAATTGATATCCGATACGTAACCTAAATTGCACCGAGTTTGGCAAAGAAGTGTTTTTTTTTTTTTTTCAAAAACATCACTTGCTGAAACCCCTGATTTTTAAATTCTTAAAAATTCGTCAAAAATGGAGATATCAACCTGGGCAGCTGAGATTTTGGCTATCGGGATTATAGAATATGATCTTTCTAAAAATCGATATTTCGTTCCAGTCGGAGGCGGTCACTTTGATTGGTTGCCTTGTGATGAAAATTGAAAATTTTATGAAAAATATTTTCCTGTTATTGAAAATTTGAGCAAACATACCTGCATAATCTCAGCGAGTGTTGCTTAGATACTGATTGGAATGCCTAATCTCTACCTCCCCCTAAACCTACCTACTTACCTACTATAATGGGAAACATTTACAGTTTTTAATAGGTTTTATGTACCTAGGTACCTATATAATTAAGTATACCTATTTAAAGTTGTGCCTAAGGTTGAGTAGGTAAATATATTATCCAGACTCACAAGATATTTCTTTTCACAATATAAAAATTTTTCATCAACAAAGCAAGTATTATATTCTTCGAAATTTTTAAATTTTCTTTTTGAGGCACCGTTGGTTCAATCATAGTATATGCCATTACTGTATTCACCTAGAAATTTAAATTAAATAAAAATTCTAAAATTATCATATTGGATAATTGGATAACTCACTCGATCATCGTATATTTGACAAAGAGTGTTCGAACGTTGTCTTTGACACACTTGTAAAAACACGTCTTCTAAACTCGAGCAGTTGTATTGAGCCATCAACTTGGAAGGCGAATCTTCGGCTAATAATTTCCCATTACGCATCAATCCGATCTGTAGATTTTTCAAAATTTTGATTTTATTATTACATATATACGTATTTCAACTTTAGATTTTTCTCACTCCTAATCAACAATTCAAATTTACTGTGTGAGCTCGACGAGCTTCCTCGATATAATGAGTAGTAACGATAATTGTTTTATTTTCGTTTTCAGCCATGTCCAATAATTTATCCCACATTCTGTAAAATAAAAAAAATCTCTTTTGCCACGAATGGTCTCATTTGAAAGATTGCCTTGTAATGCTTACTTGACACAAAGCAAAGGATCGATACCAATGGTGGGTTCATCCAAAAGCAGCAACTGAGGATCGTGCAAAAGAGCGACTGCAAACGAGACTCTTTGGATTTGTCCACCACTAAATCATCGAAAATTATTTTTCTACAATTGAAATCGTTTTCTTCATCTTATAGATAGGTACTTATAGGTATCTGCATCTAGTGGTGGCAACTATTGTATTGTCCTAAGGCTTGAGCAAGACATGAGCTGTGTTGGGCAAGGCATGAAGAGTCCCCCTTAAGCTCGAACAGGTGATTTTTTTTATTACAAAAATGTGAAAAAAGTGAATTTTTTTGCTATTGAAACATGATTTTTCAAAAAAAATTCGCCCTCGCTTCACTCGGCCAGTATTTTAGTCATCCTATTTTAAAAATTGATGATTATTTGTGGCTTGGACTACCAAAAGGGACCGCAGGCTAAAATTAACTTACCGAGGAAAACTCGGTCAAAAAAACAAGTCTTTATGAAAGTTGAACTTTGAACTTTCGACTGAAATATCTCGAAAGTATTGCTTTCTAGAAAAAAATGAATTGCACTTTATAGAGAGGGAATTTTACTCTCTACAATTTATGTTCTATTCATTTTTTCCGTAGAACCCTTCCTTTACTCAGAAAATTGACTTCAAGTGTCAAAAGTTATCAATTTTTTGTTGATTTTATTTTTACATATTTTTAAAACTTTTGTCACTTGAAGTCAATTTTCTGAGAAAAGGAAGGGTTCTACGGAAAAAATGAATAGAACATAAATTGTAGAGCGTAAAATTTCCTTTCTGTAGTGTGCAATTAGTTTTTTTCTAGAAAGCTATGCTTTCGGGGAATTTCAGTCGGAAGTTCAAAGTTTACTTTTATAGAAAAAAAAGTCTAAAATCAAGCTTATTGACAAAAACTAATGTACTTTACAGCAAAAATAATGAAATCTGGAGTCTGCGGTTTATGTAATTGGAAGGACCATACTTTCTTCTATAAATATTTATCAAAAACAAAAAATCGGTTTTGGTGACTATAGGTACCTTTTAGTAGTCCAGGTCACATTTACTGATCTTTCGGTCAAAAATCACTGATTTCTCAATCAATTCCTGGTTTATCAGAATAAAATCATAAATCAATAATTTTGACTGAAAAATCAGTGAAAAAAATGAACGCGTTTTTTGCTTTAAAGCAAAAATCTTAGAACATAGATATGTCAGTAAGATATACCATACTCTCAAATTTAATATAATTCTTCAGGATTTTCATCAACTTATACTCAACATGGGATGTACTTCTTTCAATGCCCTTAAGGTCTGGCAGCTTCATTTAGTTACTGTGTTACCGCTATTACACAGGTCTAAAGACACATTTGATTACCATCAAGGAGAGGGATGCACCATATACTCAGCTTCTAGTGCTGTGCCTCTACCAAACTAGCGCATATCTTCCCAACTACTATCTCTCAGACAATCATTTTCCGGCAATCTTTCCCAACTTTCTATCTGACATTCTGTCTAACTTTCCATCTAACGCTCCATCTAACTTCTTTGAGTCTAACATAATGTCATTAAGTCTTAATTTAAAAATGTTACTGTCTAACGCTCCATATAATGCTCCATCTAACTTTCCATCTAATGTTCTGTCTAACTTCTTCCAGTCTAACATAATGTCATTACGTCATAATCTAAAAATGTAACTGTCCAAAACTCCATATAACGCTCCATCTAACTTTCCATCTAACTTTCCGTCTAATAATCCGTCTATTTCCGCTCAAATTTCTGATCGAATCGAATTTCCGATCAAATCGAATTTCCGATCGAATCGAATTTCCGATCGAATCGATTTTCCGATCGAATCGATTTTCCGATCCAATCGAATTTCCGAACGAATCGAATTTCCGATCGAATCGAATTTCCGATCGAATCGAATTTCCGATCGAATCGAATTTCCGATCGAATCGAATTTCCGATCGAATCGAATTTCCGATCGAATCGAATTTCCGATCGAATCGAATTTCCGATCGAATCGAATTTCCGATCGAATCGAATTTCCGATCGAATCGAATTTCCGATCGAATCGAATTTCCGATCGAATCGAATTTCCGATCGAATCGAATTTCCGATCGAATCGAATTTCCGATCGAATCGAATTTCCGATCGAATCGAATTTCCGATCGAATCGAATTTCCGATCGAATCGAATTTCCGATCGAATCGAATTTCCGATCGAATCGAATTTCCGATCGAATCGAATTTCCGATCGAATCAAATTTCCGATCGAATCAAATTTCCGATCGAATCGAATTTCCGATCGAATCGAATTTCCGATCGAATCGAATTTCCGATCGAATCGAATTTCCGATCGAATCGAATTTCTGATCAAATTTCCGATCAAATTTCCAACTGAATTTCCAATCGATTTTCTGATCAAATTTCTAACTATCTTTCTGATTTTTTGACCGACTTTCAGATTGACTTTTTGATCAATTTTTTGACTGACCTTTCAACCGACTTTTCAACCGACCTTTCGACAGCTTTCCAACTATCTTTCTGATTTCCAACTATCTGTTTAACTCAACTTTTTGACAGCTTTCCTACCATCTTTCTGATTTCCAACTTTCTTTTCGACCGACTTTTCGACCGACTTTTCGACCGACTCAATTCAAAAATAAATGTTATGCGAACTACTTAATATAACATATCAACATTTCCTCATCTGAAATAGATTTTTTCCAAGTTTTTCAAGTCTAACATAATGTCATTATGTCTGGACCTAAAAACGTTACGTTACGTTACGTTACGTTACGTTACACCTCCAGTGTTACGTAACGATTTCAAAATTTTACCCCCAGGCCTAAAGACATATCCATGTCAAAATAACAGAAATTCTGTAATTTTTTAATTTTACTTTCCACAAATCCGTTTATGAATTATCAAACCCTGACTATGCCAGCGCCACTGAAATAACAAGTTACTGCATTTTTTTTATTGAAATTTCACCCCTCCCTATTTTTTTCAGAATTCTGAGCCCCTCCCTTGAATGATTTCTGGGTGACATCATTACACCCCCCCCCCCTTCAGTCACTTATAAATTTTTTATGCAAGTGGATTTCGAAAAAAAAAATTGGGCAAGACATGAAAAAATTCCAAGTTACCACCTCTGTTTGCATCTGCCTATACCACAATTTCTCACCTCAAACTTGCTAAAATTCTGGATTTGTCTGGCAATTGTAAAAATTCCAGTAACTCGTCTGTTTGTTTTTCAATCGTATAGTTACTAAGTTCGAATAATTTCCCATAGAATGTCATAGTTTCCATAATACTAAATCCGTTGTACAATCCTATTTCCTGTAAAATCATTCAGTTTTGTGTAGTAGTTGAAAAAAACGTGCCAATACCGATTAAAATAAGAGGGAAATTTAATCTACAGCTTACTTGAGGCATATATCCAATATCGGATATTCTTCGAGCTTTAATTGTAATTTTAC
Organism: Pseudococcus viburni; assembly: GCA_033439095.1. Taxonomy (NCBI): domain Eukaryota; kingdom Metazoa; phylum Arthropoda; class Insecta; order Hemiptera; family Pseudococcidae; genus Pseudococcus; species Pseudococcus viburni. Next base: position 8,569 of record JAVBJF010001128.1, read on the forward strand.
CAGAATCTAGTTTGTTTATGCCGTGGATGCAACTCAAAAGGGTACTTTTACCACAACCGCTAGGTCCCAGTAATCCATAACTACAGAAATGTTCAGAAAACATATTCAAAACTTAGTTATTTAACGGTAGGTACCTAATTACTTGAATATGTTAAGGGTTAAGGGACTATTCCGTACCTACTCGAATCAAAAATGAAGCAGGGACTTCCTATTTGGCTCAATTTTTCAAGCTTTTCAAAATATGATTATCATTTTTGAGTTTCCCATCAATATTTTCCTTCAAACCTAGCATACAGTTTTCCCCCAAGTACAACTTATCTCGAGATATGAACCTTCAAAGTTGGGTAATTTGGCAAAAAATCGTAATTCCATCAAAATTACGAGGCCCACTCCCAGGCCTCCTGAGTATTAGAAGGGAAATTATCACGGTAATGTGAATAGACCATCAGGGGGAACTCGTAAAAAAATTTGAGCGAAATCGGAAGACCCGAATTCATTTTTGGTTTGGGTCGGAATGGAATATCCCTTCATTGAAGGGGCAACAAAAACGAAAAATTGAAAATCTCCAAACGAGATGGATTGCTGGTCGCTGAATCCGAATCCGGAGTCTGTTTTCGCATTCGAGCTTTTGTTTTCGAAATATGGCCATTTTTCACTAAAACATTATCAATTTTGACGAATCGCTCGTAGTTGGTTGAACACCAATGCCATATTCGTAATCAGCGACCTGAAATTAGTCGATAACGGTCTCTTTTTGGAGTAATTTTCGGTTAAATTGCCCCAAAACCGAATTTTCGAAGCCAAAATTGGCCATATCGCCGAAAAAAAAGTTCGACGCTAGAAACAGACGTCGAATTCGGAATCAGCGACATCGAATTAATCATAAATGACCCTTTTTTGGCTTGATTAGCTTTAAAAATGGCTAAAATCAATGTTTTTTTAAAATTTATAGTTTGGTAGGTATTTCATGCTCCCACAGCACAGCAACTTTTCAACCTACTTACAATGAAAATATACCTATTTTTGTGATTTTAATTGTTTTTAAAACGGTAAAAAGTCGAAATAGGAGTCGAATAAGACTAATTCGAGGTTGCTGATTCCGAATCCGCAGTCTGTTTTCACATTCGAGCATTTGTTTTCGAAATAGGGCCATTTTTCACTAAAAAATTACCAAATTTTACAAATCGCTCGTAGATGGGTAAACACCAATGCCATATTTGTAATCAGCGACCTGAGATTAGTCGATAAAGGTCTCTTTTTGTAATAATTGGCGGTTTAATTGCCCCAAAATCGAATTTTCGAGGATAAATTCGGCCATATGATCGAAAAAAAAACTCGATGCCGGAAAAGGACACCGGATTTGGAATCAGCGACCTCGAATTAGTCTTCTTCGATTCCTATTTTGACTATTTACCGTTTTAAAAACAATAAAAATCACAAATTAGGTATATTTTCATTGTAAGTAGGTTGAAAAGTTGCTGTAATAATCGATTCGGTCCAAATAAAATTTTAATTTTAGGCCTAATTCAATTTATTAAAGATTTTATTAAATTATTATTTAAAAAAATATATTTTTCTTTTGGTATTCAATTATTTAAGTTTTTATTTTTAAGGTCTTTTTGCCTTTTAAAATGAATTTAACTTTTTAATTAAATTATTAAATTCATTAATTGAATATTAAATAAAATGAATTTTTTATTTATTCATTAATTCTATTAAGTATTCAATTAAAATACAAATTATTATGCTACCTTTGTACAGTTAATATACTTCAGCTGCCTATTTAAAAAAAAAATTGATCATTGATTTTCCATTTTGACTATTACCGTTTTAGAAACAATTAAAACTACAAAATAGGTATATTTTTATAATAAGTAGGTTGAAAAGTTGCTGTGCTGTGGGAGCATGAAAATGCTACGAATACCTACCAAACTATAAATTTTACAAAAATATTTATTTTAGCTATTTTTAAATACGTGCAAAGATACCTACTTCTTTTTCACAATACTTACATAGTTCCTTCAGGTATGGTCATATGTAATCCATTCAGAACGACGTTTGTTTTGCCATAACTTTTAAAGGCGAATCTTACCATTACGCCGTATCTTTTAGTGCCATCGTTCGAATTTAAGTCATGCAATTCCATAATACTTCGCCTCATGATTTAGCAGTACGTACAATCCGCCAAAATCAGGAAAAGTTCATAAACTGCTAAATGATCGTTATTTGATTATTTGACATCGGATTGATCAAACAAATCCTAAAGTGAACACCTGGCGATCGTTTTGCACTTTTTTTTTCTTAAATTGGAAAAGGGGTATGGATGCCTTTACTTAAAAAAATACCATTGGTTCCAATTTTTCGTTTTCACCCTATTTTTAAGGGCTTGCTAGAAAAAAATTTTTTAAAACGTTTTTTCAATAGGTAGTCGATAAAAAATCGTAAACAATGGAAAATTATTGTCGATGACTGGGTTAAAATATTTTCATACTAACATCTTTTCAGAAAAATTTTTTCAATTTTTTTTCTAAGTACTTACTTATGAAAAAAAGGATTTTTTAAAAAGATTCCTAAAAAATAGAGTAAAAATGAAAACATTGAAAAAAATTAAAAATTTTTTCAACTGCGCTTAGTCAAATTTTAAGAGTCGATGGGGAGGAATAAAGCTGATCGGGGGAGGTGAAATTTTTACCACATCGTTTTCCACCTACTCCCTTTTCAATTTTCGAGAAACAGTGCAAAACAATTACCCCTAACTGAACGTTTTTCAAAATGAGCAAACCAGTTTTAACTAACATTGTAATTGTATAATTTGTGTACTCACCTACTCAACTTTCTTGATTAGAAAATACAGAAAAAAAAAAGAAAAAGAAAACTGAACTCTAGTCACTGCTCAATAATGAACTTTTCCTTTGAAAAAATCATAGAATTTCACCAGGTTGAACAGCAATCAAATATTACTCACGAAATTATTCCAAGTCAGATGGTAAACAGGTACATGTAATTTGAACACAATTTGCAAAAAATCTTATCATTGCGAATAAATTATATTTTTCTTCACTATATAAAATAATAAGTACCTACATAATTTACATTTATGACCCATCTACCTTCATAAAATTGAAAATATTCCGCATTTAATTGAAATTGAAGTTCATTTGTATAGGTAGTTATCAATAATGACGTTGTTTTACAAATTCTCACGCTTACTTATTAACAATTTGAATAGATACCTAGGTACTTATAAATTTTAATATTCTTCTGAAAAAAAAATCAACTAGATAATAGACTAAAATCGATTCGTAGTAATTGATGGGATTTTCACTTTTCAGCTAATGGAATTTGGAAGGATTGTCGAAAAAACAGTTTCATTTTCTCGAAAAGCTGTATGAATTTTTTCAATGGTAAAGCGTTTGGGCAATTTTCTAAAACTTAGATGATTTTTTAAGGATTGAACAATTTTTCAAAACCTTTAAAAAACTGTACTATTTTTTAAAACTCAAACGATTTCCAAAAAAATGGACATTATTTCAAAATTACCGCTTCAAAAATTTAAACGAGATAATATTTAAAAAAATACAAAAAAAACTTGCACAAGCAAATAAAATTTTTAAAAAACGATATTTTCAAATTCTCTTTTTTTCTTCAATTTTGATAGGTACTCATCAAGCAAAAATCATATTGATCAAAATAATCCCTGCATGAGCTCAAAAAAACAAAATCATTCGCTTTTAAATTATTTATTGCTCACATTTTCAAAAACGTGACTTTTTCGTATTTCGTAGTATTACGGTTCGAAAATAAAAATTTCAAAAATTCGCCAAAATTCGAGAAATGAACTTTGATTCCTAAGTGGTTCATTCGATAGATGCGGAGACCGTACATTTATACGCACACACCCATATTTCAATTTTAAGTAAATTTCAATAAGATGAATTCGACATTCAATGATTCAACTGTATCGTAGCTCGTTGTGTGTGTCTTTTATTTCTTCATCAAATATTACCTGCTGTAGGTATTCATATTTATATATTTCCTTAAGGATACGTTATTTTAGGTTTTATATGTTTAAAATTACTTCCCTTCGAACGAACAGAAATACACCCATTCGTATTAAACAGGGATATTTCGTAATTCCAGATCAAATAAGCTTCTCGAAATAATTCAGACATTTAATCGTAAAAGCAATCTAGTTTTCTAAGATGAAATATGTCAAACACTGAAAGGGATACGAAATTCGAGAATCGAGCCACCTCCACGACGAATTATTTCTCGAATTCATTGCTTTATCTTACGCTCACACGGAAATCTCCATTACTACGAAATTATAATTTTCAGTTTCAAAGGGTTAATAAGGAATATAAATTATTACGTATTTTCAAAACCAGTAACGGAGACAAGGACAAGCCCATTTTGAAAAAAAACAGCCCGACCAGTTAGTTTTAATTTTTTTCAAATAAATAGGCGAATCGCAACTTTTTTTGTACAGGAAAGATAAATTTTGATCCTCGTTGACTCTTTGATTTAAAATAATATGGAAAATTGTAGGAAAAATGACAACTTTTTAATGAACTGGATAACGAAGCTATTAAAATGTGTAGGTACCGGAAATGATATTTAAATTGATCAATTTAGATATCATTTTTCAAATACGTTTTTCAGGTTCTTCGAAGAATTCAAAAAACGTGTTCAAAAAATTTCGAAAAAATTTGAAGATATTGTAATAGTGTAGGCAAATTAGCGCTATTTTTAAGAATAAAAAACATTTTTAGCTAGCCAATATTTTATCACCAAAAACTGTCGAGGGTGGTCCCCTGACTAACCCCTAAAAAGTCCGCACCCCCTAGACCCCTTGCTAAATTTTTTATGGAGGCTCCACCCCCTCAAAACAGGTTTTTCCCGAATAACTTCTCAGGATTTGATTTTACGGCAAAAGTAGCTCAGTACTTTTTTGTTCTACGCTCAATTTCAAACATCTTTTGTATGAAATTTTTTTTCGTACAACCAATATCAGAGGAGATGGAGCGTCTTGAAGGAAGGGGGTTTTGGAAAATATGATATTATTTGAAAATGCGATAATATGTATAAAATCGCACTAAACTGTATGTTTTGGGCATGAAAATAGTAGTATTACGTAAATTGATGGTATTAATACAACTTGACCCCCCTTTCCCTCCCTATGTACTCACCCCACCTTACCCACTTGTTTTTATTCAGCATTAGTAATATGACTGAGGGGTGGGGAGGGGTGGGCACAATGGGAGGGGGAAGAGGGTAAAAATGCTTCATGATCATATTTCCCCCTCCTATGTGTCCATCCCTCCCGTCTGTTTAAACTTGTTCTGCCGTAGCTGGGTAAGAGCATAATTGATATTAGTATTGCGAAATGCGCTAATATTGGTTTCTCTGTTTTGGAACTATTCCCGAGTAGGTAACACATACCACAATGCCTTATAGTATGATCATGTCTGAATCATTTCCTACCTTTACAATTCTCACACAATAGATTGTTTGCTAGTTAAATTTCTGTCTCTTTATGTAGAATTTTATTTATCAAAATTCAAAGGAATTTTTTATTGTTGGGAATAATCGATTATTTCAATAATCGATTAATCCATCCTCGATTATTTCAACAATCGATTAATCGGATTTTGATTATTGAAATAATCGATTATTTTTGAGCTGTGCTCAATCCATTGTATTTACAGTAGAAAAAATACAAAACAAAATCATCTATTCAGTCTAATTCAAATTAAACCTAAATTTGACACATGTGTGCCATCGTATTATTGAAATGTCTTCACATACAAAACGATTAATTTTTATAAATAAAATGTTTTTTCCACAAAATGCCGAAGCACCATTGAAAAAACTGAAAATAGAAATTAGAAATAGACCGATTAATCGATTATTTCAAATAATCGATTAATAGATTTTTTCGATTATTTTTGTCGATTAATCGACATTTTTGATTAATCGATTATTAATTGCCCAACACTATTTGTTTTAGGTACCTACCCTCTTTGAAGCCAACTCGGTTCATTTTTATCACCCCTATAGAAAAATTGTTTTTCATAACTTACGTGTATAATGTACACCATTATACCTTTGTTGCCAGTTGCAAAAAGTACGTCTTTATGAGCGACCAAAATTGTAGGGCTATAAAGTAATTCAAACTCCCTAGTGTCATAATGTAAACTTTATGCAACGGTTTTTCGTAAAAGTTGATCATTTGGCTACACTGTTTTTTTGTAAACATAACAGATAAGAGAATAGAATTTGTTTCTGCTTGCGAATTTTGGAATTTTGTAAATTTATCACTAATTTGTTAATGAATTAAAAAAATCCGTGAACATATTAGTGAAAAATGATCAAAAAGAACATAGTGATGGTGAATTTCATAAAATTACGTTAATTAGTTGACCGGTGAATTGAATACAATTGCTAAATGGCAGAAAAAAGTTCAATCACCAGTCTGTAAAGTATTCTATGAATCGTAATAAATGATGAATATGTTTAATTGTTTTCTTCAAAATCGGAATCACGAATCGCTCGTTTATTTTTTAATGAAACCATTGAAACCTTGAAACTGTTTCATTTTGCTACCTGTTTATTTTGGTCGCCGAAAAGACGCACTGTTTGCATCTAAACAACAAAGGTACAATGGTGTACTATACACGTTCGTTATAAAAAGCACGTTACATGACTAGATTAAAGAAGTGGGTGATTATAAACTCGTGCAATTACAGCTCTCGCCTTCGGCTCGCGCTGTAACTTTACACTCGTTTATAATCACCCACTTTTTTAACCTAGTAATGTAATGTACTATTTTTGGTCATGTCTTTGTCTGATCAGCATCTTTTATTACCGACTTTATTGAATAGCTATGAATAGAATTGGAAAAATCCAACAAGTGAACAAGTCTCTGTCATCATTATGTCGACGCTTTTGTTTAATGAGTCATCCTCTCTTCTGCTCTTTATCTCCTTTTTGATGTGATTGTTAAATTTACAGCTTTTGTTGCAGTTCCATTAAATTCTTTGTAGTAGTTGTGAGTTTATACCACTTGCTGGTTAGTCTTATCAGACCAGCACAATGACTAATTTTATTGCCTTACTTGAGGCCTTTTGTCCTATTACCTTACACCTGCTTGTTGGTTTAGGCTCTATCTAACAATACCCCCATATGTATGGTTAAGGGGGGCAGGTTATGGGCGTGGCTCTCCTTTCTATTATGTTAACTTCCGCGGATCCGGAGCTACCCAGCTGTCTCAGCTCAGTCTAGTTATGGCTTTCCTACTGGAACGGTTACTTAGAACAGTGGTGCCTAAGATTATCAAAACAATTTTGATGTTATTTTTTATTTTAGGTTTTCATTGCATTTGGTTTTTGTTGTTGGTGTAGGGACAATGCACTTTTCTTTGTTTTTTATGTAGGTACATAGTTTACTTTATTGAGGTTTTTGAGTATTTGTTTTTTTTTTTCATTGAGTTTTTAATATAATATTATTTTGTTAGATATGATTAAAATTTTTTTAATCTCGTAGCTTTTTTTTATTGTTTTGTTTTTGTAATTTGTCTGTTACTGTTACTAAGATGGAGACTTCATTCTGGACCTTCAACATCAACATCATTACAAGGTGAGTGCTGTGTCGTGTTTTTTTAAATTTATTCGGTACCTAATTGATTTTTACTTTCTATTTATTTGAGTGGAATTTTTTCAATGCATTTTTTTATTCAAGTTATTCTGTCTGTTTCGATTTCGCTTGAATTGCAATTCTAATCAGGGATCCGGAACTGAAAGTTTTTTTTTTACCATTTCCGTTTCTGTTCCAGTCAGGAATTTGATTCTTTCACTGTTCCGGCTGCTGGTTATGGTTCTGGTCATATGTAGTTTTGAAAAACTTAGTGGTCCGGTTCCCATTCCAGTCACTTAATTTTTCCGGTCATTGTTCTGGTCACTGTTCCAGTAAATTTCCCGGTTATCGATTATTAAAGCTGGGTTTATACTCACTGTAACTGTCGGTAACTGTTTGAAACTTTTTTACAGAAAAGTAGAATAATTTCTACTTTTCCATAAGACGCTGTAGAAAATATTCTGTAACATACCGTAAAGTTTTACGGCCAGTATAAATTACTCTGTAACACTATGTAGTTTTTACTTTTCTGTTAAATAAAATTACAGTCTGTTACAGTGAGTATAAACCCAGCTCAACTGTTCCAGTTATCATTCCATGATCCATTCTGGTTGCCAATCCAGCAAAATTTTCCATCTATCACTGTCCTTGACCTTGAAATATCAAAAAAATAAAATTTTTGGCTCCCCATTCGGAAATTTTTTTTTCAATTGACTCCTCCACGCTCACGAAAACGCTGCAGTCGCGCTGAAAAACTGGGGATGGAAATGATGAAATACATTAGGGTAGGTATATGGGAGAGATGAGGTTTTTCGAATCCATTTTTTAGGAAAAATGGCGGGGTTTAGAAAAAAAATTGTAGAAACAAAAATTGAAGATATTTGAATTTATTATCGATTGGTATAAAAAACTTTTGGATTTCATAAAATAAAAGCAATTTTATTAATATTTCTTTCTATTCACTTTTTGCATACGTCAGCTTTGAATTAAAATTACTTAAAATCTAGATCGACAACACCAACTTCTTATTAATGCAAATTTTAGAGAATTTTATGCTCTTTCCAATGACGTAGTAACGATCTTGATCGCATTTATATTAAAGCCGCTGTTGTCATTTTCAAGTGTCGAGGCAGTTATCTTCATATTTCAAGACAACTGATTAGCTGATCGGTTATTTTCAAAAATGGTGATTCATGTTATGACACATTAAAAAGAGAATAGCGGCTTTAATATTAACGGGATTAAGATCGTTAATATGTCATTGGAAAGAGCATAAAATTCTCTACAATTTGCATAAACAAAAAATTGGTGTTGTCGATCTAGATTTTAAGTAATTTTAATTCAAAGCTGACGTATGCAAAAAGTGAGTAGAAAGAAATATTAATAAAATGGCTTTCATTTGATGAAATTCAAAAGTTTTTTTATATCAATCGATAATAAATTTAAATATCTTCAATTTTTCTTTCCACAAATTTTTTTCTAAACCCCACCATTTGCCCTAAAAATTTGAAAAACCTCATCTCTCCCATATACGCTAATGTATTCCATCCCCCCAATTCTGTGAAGAAATCTTAGTTCCAACAAGATCGTATAGAATGCAGCCACTCCGCGTGGAGGAGTCAATTTTTCAAAACTTTTTCTAGTGTTTTAGGACTTTAAACCTTAAAAAATGAAGATGTTGGAACGGCAAATTCGCGATGCAACGTTCGCGAGGTTCGCTAGTATCGGGTGTTGAAAAGGTGATGCTGTAGTGATAAACCACCACCCCTCCAGTCTGCATTAATCAGCTAATGCCAAAACGTAACCGAATGTTACCTACGAATCCTCTTCTCTGGTTGGTTAACACTCGACCAGGAGCACCGTTTCGTCAGTTGCATGGAAGTCCACCAGATGTCAGCCACTATGCTTTGTATCGCGAATTGGAAGGAGTCGTTCCTTCGTCAACTGTTCCAGTCGCGTTCAGGTCATGGATTTTTTTTCACGAATTGTTCCCGTTCCTGTTCTGGTCACGTTTTTACCGTTCCCGGTCCCATTCCGGTTATGGAACTCCAAAATTACCGATTACCGTTCCGAATTCCGTTATGTTCCGGATCCCTGATAATGCATAATTTTTTTGATTTTTGGTTCAAAATTTAAAGTTTTCTTTTATCGTTTTATTTTCGGTGATTTATTTCGGTCTTTTATGTAACCTGAGTTCCAAGTAAGTACAAAATTTTCTCATTCATTTTATAATAGTGCTTCACAACGATCGGATATTTGGGAAAATCGGATGATCGGATAATCGGATAATCGGAATCGTTTTATCCGATTAATCGGTTCTAACCGTTTTCTTACCAGTAATATTTCATAAACAAGTTTTACAAGGTCTGGTACCCATTTTGATTTCGGCCTCCCCCCCCCCGAATTATTGACAAAATACAAAAACCATTTTTTAATTGTAATAATGTTTATAATTCGGCACATTTGATTTATTTCAATTCACAATGCTATTGTGTAAAAAAAAAGCATCTGTGTAACATTACAAACATTAATGCAATGAAAAAATTAGTCTTTTCATTCTGTCTATGATCTGGGAAGAACCAAAATTGATTATAACATTTATAACCGATTAATCGGATGCAATCCGAATACGAATACGATTTTCCGATTTATCCGGTCTATCCGATTAGTTGTGAAGCACTATTTTATAATTGATTTTTTTCGTTTTCAATAGATAATCATAATTTCCTCATTTTTGATGCAAAATTGGTTTGAATTTTTTCGAAAGGTTTTCGAATGATACCAAATATTTCAATTTTTCCTGTTTTTTTTTTCATTGCTTTATTTTTGGTGATTTATTTTGGTCTTTTACGTCACGTGAATACCAAGTGAGAAATTTTCTCATCCATTTTACAATTGATTTTTTTTTTCATTTTCAATAGGTTGATAATCTTTCTTCAAAAATTTCTCGAAATATGCACGATTTTTTAGATAGATTTTTTTTTTAAATTTCAGCGTCATGTCGCCGTCTGTCCCCTCAAATTTTGGATTCCGATACTTGCGATGGAAGGGATTTTCATTCGAGCGAGGTCTTCAACATCATTACATGGTGAGTACTGAGTATTGCTGTATTATACCTATTTTTCGAATACTGCTTAAAGCTTGATCATTTATTTTCAATGTGTTGTTTATTTTATTTAAATTTCTCTCGGGCATTTTTTCATTATATTTTGATTCCATTTGAATTTCAGTTCATTTTAATAGATAATTTTCAATTTTTGGTTCAAATACTTTCTAAAATTTCCAAATGATACCCGATTTTTTATTGCCTTTTTGAAAAAGTATTTGGTTCGAATTCTTACAAAAAATTTCTCGAATTATATGTTAGATCGGATTTTTTAATCAAGTTTCTTTTCCTGTTTGTGATTTTTTCAATTTTTATTTTTTGATAAAATTTTAATTCCATTACGTAGTGCGAATTTTATGGCATTTCTCACACATTTTTCAATTGAATTTAGTTTTTTCATTTCCATTTTATTTGGATTCCGTTCATTTTTGATGGTAATCTTTTTTCACTTTCAATTCAATATTTCCCAAATTATTATTTAAGGTTCTTTGATTAATTTCTTTTTGTTGTTTTCATCATTTTGTTTTTGGTAATTGTTTTGATGAAAATTCGATTTAGTTACAGTGCACTGTCAATGCAAAAAAGTTATTCTCGCTTTTTCCATTAAATTTCGCGTTAATTTAGATTTCAGTTTGATTTCAATCATTTTTAATAGGTAGATAATGCCTTTTTTCATTTTTGTTTCAAATTTTTATATCCGATTTTTGATCAGTTTTGTGTCATTTTGTTTTCATCAATGTTTTCAGTGGTTTTTCTTCAATTTTTATTTTTTTCTTT
>JAVBJF010001129.1:0-20055 GCA_033439095.1 Pseudococcus viburni
CTTTTCTTTCCTTTTCTACTACTACTTCTTAAAATCCTCTTTTTTCACCTTTACTTTTTATTCTTTTAACCTTTCTTTTTTTTACTTTTTCTACTAAATTTTCTACTTTTCTACTTATTTTCTCTTTACTCTTCCTTTTCCTACTACTACTTTTAACTTACTACTTCTCTACTTTATTCTTCATTCCTCTTACTTACTCTTTTCTTTTTACTTTTTTTTTACTACTTTTACTTTTACTTTTCTTAAATTCTTCTACTTACTTATTTTCTTCCTTTATTTCTACTCTTTACTTTTTTACTACTTCTTTACTTCTTTACTACTCTTATTACTTTTAACTTCCTACTTAACTACTACTACTTTACTTTTTCTACCCCTACTCTTTCTATCTTACTTCTTTTTACTTCTTACACTCTACCTTTTTTTTCTATTACTTTACCCTTTACTTTTCTTTACCTTCCCCGTATACTCTTACTTAAATCTACTTCTTTTTTACTTTTATTTTCTTTTCTTCATACTTTTCTACTTACTTTTTCTTTTTACTTTTCTACTTTTCCCTTTATACTAAATTTTTTACTTTTCCTTCTACCCACTTTTTACTACTACTTCTCTTTTTTTTCTTAAATTTTTTTACTTCCCTTCTTCTTTCTCCTTTACTTTCTCTTTCTTTCTTACTTCCTTTTACTACTTTCCCTTTCTTCTTTACTTTTACTCTATCTCACTTTTTCTTAACTTTACTTTTTTAACTTACTTTACTTTTCTACCCCTTTTCTTACTTTTTACTCTTCTATACTACTTCTTTAATACTTCTTCTCTACTTTTTCCCCCCTTTCTTTTTTTACTTACTGTTCTTTTACTATCCTCTTTCTCTTTTTTACTTTTTACTTCCTACTTTTTTGACTTCTACTAACTTCTCTTTTACCACTTTTCTTACACTTTTAAATTTTTTCTTTTAACTTCTTACTTCTTAACTACTTTATCTTCTTTTTTTACTTTCTTTTTACTACTCCCTACTCTTACCTACTACTACTTTTTTTTTCTTCTCTTTTACTTCTACTTTTTCTAACCCACTCTTTTTTCTTACTTTTCTTTTTCTACTCTTTGGTATTCCTTACACTTATATAAATTAAATACTTTTCTTTTTACTCCTCTTACTTTTTACTACTTTCTTCATTTCTAAACCTACTTTTTATCTTTTTTACTTTTCTCTTACACTTAAATTACCTTTCTTACCCCCTTTTTCTAAAATATTACTCTACCTTTTACTTTCCCCACTATTACACTTTACTTACCCTTCTTTTTCTTCTACTTCTTAATTTTCTTTACTCTAACTTTACTTTCTTTACTTTCTACTCTCTTACTTTTTTACTTCCTACTTTTACTCTTTTCATAACTTTCTTTTCTTTTTCTATTTTCTTTACTTTTTTTTTACTGTACTTTTTTTACTTTACTTTCTTTTCGACACTTCTTTTTCTTTTGTTTCTTTACTACTTTTTTCTCTTACTTCTTTACATTACTCCACTTTTTTCATTTCTCTTTCCCTTTCTTTACTTCTAACTTTTTACTCTTTTTTACTACTTTTTACTACTTTTTTTACTTTTCTTTACTTTTAAATTCCTTTCTTACTTTTTAACTCTCCTAACTTTACTAAACTAAAATTTTCCCTTTTCAGGGCCAACTTTTTTTAACTTTTCTTTACTGCTTTCTCTTTTCTACTTTTTACTTTTACTCCCCTTTCTACTTTTTTATTACTTACTTTAAATTACTTACTACTTCTTTTTTATTTAAAATTTTTTTCCTTACTTCTTCCCTTTCTCTCTACTACTTTTTACTTTTATCACTTTTCCTTTTCTTTTTACTCACTTTATTACTTACTTGACTACTTAACTCTACTTTCTACTGATACTTTTTACTCTTATCTTTTTTTCTACTTTATACTATACTTACTTAGCTTTTACTTGACTACTCTATTACTCCTTCTACTGGTACGTGGCTACTACTACTATACTATACTGCTACTACTTTATACTTACTGAACTTTACTACTACTGGACTACTTACTAACTTACTGGGGGGAAGCTTGTGGTTGATACTTACTATACTACTACTATACTTACTGTTTACTGTACTATTAACTTTTTTTTTTTACTACTATCTTTACTAACTTACTGACTTACTACTCTGGTACCTACGTTACTTTTTACTTTCACGTCTTACTACTACTTACTTTCTCTACTTTACTTACTTTACTACTACTTACTTACTTTTTACTTTATTACTTATCACTTTGTACACTACTGTATCTTTACTTACTTTACTTTTTTACCTACTTTACTGATACTTTACTACTACTTTACGAACTTTTTTTTTTTACTACTTCTACTACTTTTTACTTACTATACTACTACGACTTACTTACAGTCTTTTTAACTTTATACTACTACTCTACTTACACTTTACTATCGTACCTTTACTACTTACTACTTCTTTACTACTCACTTACCTCCTTATACTACTTACTACTAGTACTACTACTGACTACTTGTTTCTACTCCTTTACTACTGACTACTTTACTTATCCTTTTACTACTACTTTTCTTTAACTCTTTACTACTTTTTTACTGCTACTCACTACTTATCTACTTACTAACTTTACTACTACTTTATACTGACTACACTACTCCTACTACTACTTTTTTACTCTTTACTATACTAGCTTTTACTCCTACTTTGACTGACTACTACTTACTACTTTTTAAACTTACTATCTAAACTCTTTTCTTAACCTTTACTACTTTCGATATACTTACTTTTCTGTACTTCTACTTACTACTTACTCACTTACTTCACTTACTTTTTTACTTTTTACTTTATACTTACTTTTTTTACTATACTATACTACTTTTATACTTACTACTACTTACTACTTACTTTACTGACCTATATTTAATATACTACTACTTCTACTTTACTTACTTACTACTCCTTACCTACTATCTACTACTGAATTTTGTGGGGGGTTCTACTTTTTACTTTACTTTTCTTTTTACTACTTATTATCCTACTTAGGCTATTTACTTTTTTACTATAATCTATACTTACTGCTATGACTTACTAACTCTTACTTCTTTTACTTTAACTTACTTACTTATGTGTTATACTACTTTACTACTTTACTACTTTTTTACTTTACTCTTGACTTACTACTTTTCTCTTATACTACTACTTACTACTACTTACTGCTTTTTTACTACTATTACTGTTACTACACTACCATTGTACTACTTCTATTACTTACTGACTTTTCTAACTACTTTTCTTTTTTTTACTGCTTTGACTACTACTACTACTAATTTCTTTACTTACTACTATACTTTTTTACTCTTTTTTTACTACTTACTACTTTATACTACTAACTACTCTACTTAATCTTGTCTTACTTTACTAACTTGATACACTACTACTTACTCGGAACTACTTGCTTGTACTTACTTGTTACTTATACTTACTACTACTTACTACTACTCTATTTTAACTATTTACTACTTACCTTTTACTTACTACTACTACTACTATACTAACTACTACTTACTATTCTACTTACTACTTTTTACTTACACTACTACTATATACTCTTACTACTTTTGCGTTTACTGATACTTTTTTTAACCTTGACTTTACTTTTTACATACTACTACTTACTACTAACTTTTTATACTACTTTTACTACTTACTTAGACTACTACTACTACTGTTTTACTTTATACTTACTCCTTACTACTACTTGGTTTGGAACTACTTCACTTTACTTTGACTGTGCTACTACTATCCTTCTGCTAAACTACTTAACTTACTAACTACTTTTTTACTTACTACTCTACTTACTAATGACTTCTACTCTACTTATTTTACTACTCTAACTTTACTTTAACTACTACTTTTACTTACTACTTACTACTACTACTTTCATACTTACTTATTCTTACCTATACTTACTGATACTTTACTTACTACTTTACTACGACTTTTTACTACTTACTTTTACTTACTCTTTTACTACTGTTTACTTGCTACTACACTTACTAGATACTTATACTAACTTTACTTACTAGTGTTATAACTACTGTCTACTAACTTTACTTACTTTACTACTGACTACTATACTTTACTTTCTACTTCACTATGCTTTGTTTTTACTTACTTACTTCTCGTACTTACTTGTACTTTAATTTTTTACTTACTAACTTTATACATTGTATACTTGTCTACTACTTTTATACTTTTACTTTACTACTTACTACTTTCTTAATACTCACTTTCTTTTTCTATACTACTAATACTTAATACTGTACTTTTTTTTTTTACTATACTTTTACTACTTTACTGATGCTATCTAACTTTACTAGTTGTACTTTTTACTTTTTTTTTACTCCTTTATCTTTTACTATACTGCTTTTTACTACTCTTTTAGATACTTACTTCTTTTTACTTATGCTGACTTACTACTTTATACTTTTACTACTTTAACTACTCTATACTTATACTACTCACTCTAACTTTCTTCTTATACTAAAATATACTTTCTACTCTACTACTACTAACTTAACTACTACTCACTTTAACTACTATACTACTTTTTACTTACTTTTTTTAACTTACTTTACTCCTTTACTTCCTTACTTCTGTTATAACTTTACTTTACTCTTACTTACTTTTTACTAAACTACTACTACTTCCTTACTTAATGTTATCTGACTTTTATACTTACTACTACTTACTTTCTTACTAGTTACTACTAAATTACTACTGCTTTACTACTTCTCTATACTACTACTACTACTACTTTAATACGTTTTTTTACTCTTGTTGCTACTTTCTTTACTCACTACTACTATACCTTATTATACTACTTACTGACTGACTACTTATACTTACTTACTTGTTTGCGTACTGACTACTTATACTTACTCCTTGCGGTTGAACTACTTACTCTTCTACTTTGGACTAAACTTACTAACTTTATTTACTTTAACTACTAACTTGACTTTTACTTTACTATATACTACTTGCTTTTCATACTACTTCTTTTTTACTACTCTTACTACTTCCTGTAACTTTCACTACTACTACTAACTTCCTTAAACTTTACTACTTACTTATTTACTACTGACTTTACTGACTTCTACTACTGACCTACTTTACTTTTTTGACTACTACTTACTTTTTACTTTTATTACTTTTACTTTTTCTCTTATACTACTTACTATACTTTTAACTTTTTAGCTTGTTTCACTAACTTTATAACCATTTTTGTTTTTTGACTTTTTTTCCTAAACTTACTACACTTTGTATTACTTTTTTACTATAATGACCTTACTAACTTTACTACTATTACTTCTGAACTACTATACTTTATACGACTTACTTTTTCACATACTACTTCTACTACTACCTTCCTTTACTTGTTTACTCTAGTCTTATGACTTTTACTTTATACTACTAACTATCTTACTTACTTACTTACACTACTAACTACTACTCCTTTTCACTCATACGACTACTTACTATTATACTTACTTACTTATACTTTTGTACTTATTCTTCACTACTTTTTTACGTACTTAACTTACTAACTTACTCCTACTACTTACTTTACTTTTTTTAACTATCTATTACTACTTGACTACTACTTTTAGCTTCTTACTACTGGTACTATTGTTAAAACTTTGTTTTTTTTTACTACTTACTACTTACTACTATTTTACTTACTTACGTTTACTACTACTACTGTCTTTCACTTTTTTTTTTTTTACTTATACCTACTACTTGACTTACTTACCTACTATTTACTCTTCTTTCTTTACTCTCTTACTTTACTTTTTAGTACTACTATATACCTTAGCTCCTATACTACTACTTTTTACTATACTACTACTACTTACTTACTTTTTCTACGACTGTACACTTACTTTGGTTAACGTTACTGTAAATGTTTTTTACCTACTCTAGGACTACTGACTTTTTACTACTTTGTGTCTTTTCACTATTACTACTGACTTAACTAACTACTTAACTACTTTACTATACTTTTTACTACTCAAACTATACTTTTTTTTTTTTGTTACTCTCTTTACTTTTACTACTGTTACTTACTTACTACTTTACTACTTACTACTACGATACTACTACTACTCTATACTTATACTACTTTTACTACTAATATACTTACCTTTACTGTTCCTTTTTACTTACTTTATACTTAACTTACTACTACATACTACTAGCTTAACTGGGCTTCTTTTTTACTATCTCTGTTTTTACTGTGACTATATATACTGCTTCTTACCTACTACTTACTTCATGTACTTTACTTTTCGTTACTACTACTTACTTTATCTACTACTTTTGACTCTGACTTACCTTACTACTACTTACTTATCTACACTACTACTCGTATTTTACTTTACTTAACTTCTTCTACTACTACTCACTACTTCACTATTTACTTTAACTACTTACTTTACTTACTTTTAACTACTCTCTACCTTCATACTACTACTACTATACTACTACTACTTACTTACTCTACTTTACTTGTATATACTACTTTACTTACTTGTTACTTACGCTAACTTACTACTGCTTTAATTTACTCACTATACTACTACTACTGAACTAGTTACTTGGTTTTTTTTTAGCTGACTGTCTACTTTACTACTACTACTACTTGTTAATGCTACTCTACTTTATCTACTTCTCTTATACCCCCCTTTACTTTTACTGTTTTAACTACTACTCTTACTTTTACTTATACTACTACTTACTACTACTCTTATACTAAACTACTGCTTACTTCTACTTACTTACTAAGACTTACTACTTTACTACGTGCTGATATACTTACTTACTTTTACTACTGTTATACTTTACTACTACTCACTTTTACTCGCTACTTACTTTACTTACTACTACTACTTACTTACTCTACTCTCTTACTCTCTCTTTTTTACTTACTTACTTTCTTCGGACCTTTTTTAACTTACTACTTTTATACTTCACTTTACTACTACTACTTTTACTTTTAACTATACAAAACTTTTCTAACTACTTACTTTACTTATTACTTTTTCTACTTTTTCACTACTAACTTACTTACTACTTACTTATTATCTACTGGGTCACTCTACTAACGCACTTTTTACTACTACTACTTTACTACTACTACACTGTACTTACTTTGTCTAATATACTTACTTACTACTTTGACTTTAAAAGAAAAGAACTACTACTTCCCACTTACTGTCTACTTTTATTTACTTGTACACTTTTTGACTTACTACTACTAATACTTTCTTTACTACTCTACTACTACTCTTTACTACTCTACTCTTGGACTTCACTTTTTTACTCTTACTTCTACTTCTTATATACTACTACTTACTTTACTTTTACTACTTACTACTACGACTTAGCTTATACTTTACTATCTTTTTACTTTTACTATAATTTTACTTTATACTTAGACTACTTACTACTACTACTACTTACTACTTAAACTACTTTACTTGATACTTTACTTTTTACGTACTATAACTTACTACTACTACTTTCTTACTACTACTATACTTTACTTACTTTTACTTTTCTTGACTCGTACTTAACTTATACTTGACTACTGTTTAACTACTCTTTTACGTCCTACTACTACTTACTTACTTTTCTATACTTACTACTACTTTACTATTTACTACTTTTACTATACTTACTACTTTACCTTTTTTTTCTTACTTACTATACTTACTTTACAACTACTTACTACTTATTACTTTTACTACTACTTTTTACTTTTACTTAACTTACTTGTTTACTACTTACTTTTCTACACTTACTCTCTTACTACTACTTTACTTTTAATTTTACTTTACCCTTTACTACTTACACTTTACTAACTACTCTTTACTGTACTACTTTTCTTAGCCTTACTGACTACTTTGTATGTACTATAACTACTCTACTCTGACTACTTTTACTACTTTTACTTTTTTTAGCTACTATACCTACTTAACTACTACTTACTTACTACGTCTTACTGATACTACTTACTTTACTTACTGACTTACTACGTACTACTAACTGTACTTATACTACTGACTACTAACTACTACTTGCTTTTACTTTACTACTACCTATACTTCTTTTTACTCTACTTTACTCTACTTCTTACTGGACTTTTATACTACTACTTTTACTTACTACCTTTTTCAACTTATACTTACTTACTTACTTTCTATACTACTTAGCTTGACTGACTACTTTACTGCTCTTTACTTTACTGTACTTTTTATACTAACTCACTTATACTATACTCTTTTCTATTACTTACTTTACTACTACTTACTACTACTAACCTACTACTTTATACTACTTTTTACTACTTACTTTTTTACTTACTTACTTACTACTTTTACTTTATACTTTACTGTACTGTTTCTATATACTTACTTCTCTGTACCTACTTACTTTTTTTACTTGCTACTACTTACTTTTACTCTTTTACTACTTTTATACTTACTTTTACTACTTTACCTCTTCTACTACTTTCTCTACTTCTACTTACTTTCTACTTACTACTATACCTCTTTACTTTTTTACTACATTAACTAAGTACTTACTTTTGACTACTATCCTTCTACTGTACTACTTGACTCTACTACTTGCTTTACTGTCTATACTAACTTACTTACTTTACTACTACTCCTTTTCCACTACTACTACTTACTTATTTAACTACTTGTACTGACTTACTCTTCTACATCTTTTACTTTTCTACTTACTACTTACTATATACTAGGGGCTATACTTTACTTGATACTTAACTTTCTTACTACTTTTTTACTTATACTACTACTTATTCTTTTTTTTGACTTACTTTTTTTTTTTACTTACTACTGCTACTTTTTACTTTTTTATCTATACTATACTTTTTACTACTACTTACTACTACTATTACTTACTCTTTCTTTCTTACTACTTTTAACTCTATCTTACTACTTTTATTAACTACTGAGCTTACTTTGACTTACTACTAATACTACTACTTTTACTTACTTACTACTACACTTTTACTACTACTGTACTGACTTCTAATTTTTTTACTTTTACTTTTGAACTTGTGACTCCATACTTACTGACGCCTAACTCTTGCTGTTTACTACTTACCTACTTGTAATACTTTGACTTTCTATGTACTTCTACTACTTTAATACTGATACTTACTACTCCTTTTTTACTTTCTTTGGACTTCTAACTACTTACTATACTTAGCATACTTATACTTACTTGTACTTACTTTACTTTTTTACTACTTTACTTACTATACTTGACTACTATACTTATACTTTACTACTTACTTCTTTACTAGCTTTCTACTTTAACATACTTCCTTTATACTTTTCTTTTCTCCTACGGATACTAACTCTTACTACTGACTTTGACTCTACTACTGACTACTTGCTACTTACTGATACTACTTACTTTACTACTTTCTCATACTTCTACTTGTACTTTTACCTCTTTTTACTTTACGCTAAACTTACTCGACTTACTACTTTTTACTACTTTACTACTCTACTATACTCTACTACTATTTTACTTACTTTTTATTACTAACTTCTACTTCTTGTCTACTGTTTACTTTCTTACGACTGAAACTACTACTTTACGACTTTAACTTGTCCTAACTTACTACTTACTCTACGTTCTTACTACTTTTACTTTTCTTACTCTTATACTGTCACTTCTTTAACTTTGACTAACTACTTTTAACTACTACTAACTTTTTACTACTACTCTTACTTACTATACTCTCTACTGTTACTTACTTACTACTACTACTACTACTTACTTTACTACTACTACTTACTTACTGACTTTTTTTTACTTTACTACTACTTAGCTTATCACTTTACTACTACTCTACTACTTTTTACTGTACTTTCTTACTACTACTACTTACTTTACTTCACTTTGTACTTTTTACTTAACTTACACCTTTTCCTTTTTAAATATGACTACTACTACTTTTTTTTTCACTACTTTACTACTTAACTTTCCTTTACTACTTTACTACTACTACTGTAGCTACTACTTTACTTTAATACTACTACTTTTACTTAAAATATACGACTACTACTCCTTACTTCTACTATACTTATTCATACTACTACTTTTTTACTTTTACTGACTACTTTAATATACACTACTTTTTAACTGTTGAACCATACTGACTACTTACTAACTAACTTCTTATACTACTTAAACTACTGTTTCTTATTTACTTACTTTTACTGACGTCTACTTTATACTAACTCTTACTGACTTTTTAATTACTACTTACTACTTTTGTTGACTTTAACTACTTTTGGTATGTACTTTGTACTCTTACTCACTAGAACTTACTTACTTAATACTTACTACTTTTTCTCTTATACTACTACTTGACTGTGTATCTATCTACTTACTACCTACTTACTACTTTAACTCGACTTTTACTACTACTACTTTACTTGACTTACTTTTTTTATACTAACTTCTTTTACGTCTGTACTAACTTTATTTTTTCCTGAACTTTATACTTACTTCTTTGTCTTACGTTTTACTATGACTACTTACTGACTTTCTACTACTACTATACTATACTTACTACTTCTACTTTTTACTTATATACTATTTCACTCTCTTTAACTTATACTTACTATACTCTCTTATTTACTACACTTGCTTACTTCTTTTTACTTATCCTACTGTGTACTTACTTTTTACTTACTATTATCTACTTTGACTCAACTATACTACTACTACTTAACTGCTTTTACCTTGTTTTACTACTACTTACTACTACTACTTGACTTTCTGTATACTTATACTACTTTACTACCTTACTTACTTACTTCTTATACTTTATACTTTACTACTACTTACTCCTACTCTTAACTGTTACTTTTACTGACTTACTTTATATCTGACTACTTAACTCTACTCTGACACTAAAACTTGCTCTTTTATTACTTTTACTACTTATACTTCACTGACTTCAACTTACTTACTACTAACCTACTAACTTCTGTACTTCTTCTTACTACTTATTTATACTTTGGACTTTTTCTACTTTTACTCTTACTTTAACTTTAACTTTACTAACTTATACTTACTGACTTTCCTGGTTTTTAACTACTACTACTTACGACTGACTACTTACTGTTTGAACTACTACTACTTACGTTGTTAACTTAATTGTTTTCTTCTAATTATTCACTCTTTACCTACTTACATTATACTACTACTTCTACTTTATACTAATTATTTTCTACTACTTACTCTTACGCTCCTTACTTTACTTTACTTTTTTACTATACTTAGCTCTCTACTTACTTTACTTCTTACTACTACTAACTACTTCTCTACTACTTAACTTACCTTTTTACTACTACTACTTTTAACTACCTGTACTACTTCACTATAATTTAACTTATACTTTATACTACTACTTACTACATACTACTACTTACTACTTATACTATCTTACTACTTATCTTTTACTACTTTGTACTACTTACTACTTACTTTTACTACTTTAGGGACTTATACTTCCTGACTTGACTTTTTAAAAAACTTTTACTTTTTACTATACTTCCCTACTGTTATAACTTTACTTTTATTTTTTTATACTACTCTTCTTTTACTATACTACTACTCTATACTACTACTTACTACTAACTTAATCTTACTACTTTAACCTTACTACACTTACTACTCTACTACTCAAACTACTAACTTCCTACTACTTATACTTACTTTCCTATACTCTTACTACTTATACTACTAATGCTACTTACTTTTATACTTGTTACTACTACTACAACTTTACTAACTATTACTACTTTTACTTACCGTTTTTTTTTTTTTACTACTTTTTTACTACTACTTTTCTACTAATATACTACTACTATTAACTCTTACTACTTCTACTTACTATACTAATACTACTGTAAGTCTTACTACTACTGGAACTTACTACTTATATTTTACTTGCCTTTTTTACTATGGATACTGTGACTTTTTTACTATACTTTGTTGCTACTACTTGTCACTACTTTCCTTCACTACACTACTAACTTACGTTTACTTTCAGCTATACTTCTTTACTTTTTACTACTACTTTTACTTACTACTACTAATTACCCCCCTTTTAAACCTTCCTTTTCCTTATACTTTTTTTTTACTACTTACTCTACTACGCTACATACTTTTACTCTCTGTACTTTCCTACTTTACTTTGTACATATAACTCACTACTTATCTTATACTCTACTTGTAACTAAACTACTTACTAACTGACTACTTCCTGATACTTTTTTTTACTACTTACTGTACTTACTTTTATTTCCGTTTTCCCACTTACTTTTTCTTACTACTTTTACTAACTACTGGCTACGACTACTTTACTACTTCTTGTACTTGCAATACTTGACTTTTTGAACTTTACTACTACTTTACTTTTTACTTGATTGTTACTTACCTTTCTACTTTACTTTTTTACCAACTACTTACACTACTTCTTTTACTACTACTTTTGAACTACGTACGTTTTCACTACTTATACTACATTTACTTCACTTTTCCTTACTATTTTACTTTTTTCTTAACTACTACGATTACTACTACTACTAACTCTGACTTACTACTCTCTTTAAACTACTTTACTTTACTCTCCTTTTTCTTTATGACTTACTTATTACTTTACTTTACTCTACTTTTTTTTGGACTTACACTACTACTACTACTACTCGACTACTTTCTCACTACTTCTTCTACTACTTACTTTACTATTTACTTAATCCATACTTACGTCTTACTGGACTTAGAGCTTTTATACTTACTACTACTTTTACTAATCTACTACTCTACTTTTACTTACTTCTTTCTCTACTTACTACTCTTACTTTTGTTATCTCTTTTTTTATTACTACTTCTTTGTACTCCTTTACTACTATACTTACTCGTTTGACTACTTACTACTACGTATATTTCCTTTTATAACACTTTCTTACTTTACTTTATTCTACTACTTTTACTACTTAAACCCCCCCTTTCCTTTGCTCTTTTACTTAAACCCCCCCCCCTACTTTTTACTTGTACTACTACTTACCTACTTTACTACTATACTCTCTTTACTTCATACTTTACCTTTACTGTTAACTTACTGTTTTACTATGTACTCTTTTACTAACTACTTTTTTACTTCTACTATTGCTACTTACTTTTACTACTACTTTGCTTACTGTACTCATACTTACTTTTACTACTTTTACTTCCTTTGATACTACTTAATACTTACTCTTATACTTTATACTCTGACTTTTACTTTGCTTTCTTTATAACTTACTTTTACTACTTTAACTTTTTTGACTACACTACTTTTTTACTTACTACTTTACTGGACTTACTACTACTACTTACTTTACTACTTATTTTTTTACTTTCTCGGCTTCCTTTACTACTTATACTTATACTTTTTATACACTTTCGACTACTGCTCTACTTTGTTACTACTGACTACTTTCTTTTACGTTATACTTTTTTTTCTTACTCTACATTTACTTCGACTTAACTTACGTCTATAACTTACTTACTTACCTTACTACTTAACTTACTTACTTTTACTTTTCTTTTTCTCTCTACTTGCCGTTACTATTTGACTCTACTACTTACTTTACTTTAACTCTAAAATATCTTATCTCTTACTACTACTTTACTTACTACTTTTTACTGTGACTTTTACTTACTACTTTTTAACTAACTCTTTCTACTTACTACTACTTTTCTTACTTTTACTTTTTGTACTACTTACTATACTTTTACTAACTACTTAACTTTTACTGCTATACTACTTACTTAACTACTGACTTACTATACTTTATTACTTACTTTTTTCTACTTTACTTCTACTACTTACTTTTACTACTTTCTTACTTTACTTACTACTACTTTACTACTTACTTTACTTACTAACTTACTCTCTACTTACTAACTTTTACTACTTACTACTTACTATACTTACTTATTTTACTTTACTACTACTAATACTTCTCTTCTGACTACGTCTACTTTTAACTTACTTTTTTTGGTTTACTTAAACTTTCTTACTACTTAACTGACTACACTGGTACTACTACTTACTTACTTTACTTATCTTTCACTTTCTACTCTTGGTACTACGTACTTCTTTACTAACTACTACTACTTTCTGTTCTGTACTCCTTAACTACTACTTTTTAGTCACCTTACTGACTACTTACTACTACTACTCTACTTTTTTACATTCTTACTTACTTTTTACTTTACACTATACTACTTTCTTATTTTTTTTTAAAACTTATACTACTGGTCACTCTTTTTCTACCTACTTCTCTTACTATCTTACTTACTTACTTTTTTTCTACTACCTTAAACTTTTACTATTTACTACTACTACTACTTACTACTGTACTACTTTTTATTTACTTTACTTTTACTTACTGTTACTTTACTTACTTTACTACTACTACTACTTCTACTTCTTTACTTTTACTAAAATTTTACTAGATATACTTTACTGTTACACGTTTATACTACTACCTACTACTTATACTTATTTGACTCTCACTCTCTTTTACTTACTGCTTACTTTTTACTACTATGACTTATTTACTTCTACTACTTACTTTACTACTGTACTTACTTATACTACTTTCTTACTACTTACTACGTAATTCTTACTACTACTACTGGTTGACGTACTCTTTACACTTAACTGGTTTACTTCATATTACTTCTACTACTTACTACTACTTCTTTATACTTACTTAACTTACTTATACTTTACTTACTTTACTTACTTAACTACTTACTCCTACTTACTACTTTACTCTTTAACACTGATATACTGATACTTTACTACTTTTTTTTTTAACTTACTTTTACTACCTTTACCCTTACTTTATTTACTAGACTTTTTACTACTATACACTTTTACTTACTACTTTTATTAACTTTACTTTACATACTTACTTACTACTTACTGACTTGTACTTTTACTTTACTTAACTACTATTACTGACTACGACTACTACGTATACTTACTGACTTATACTATACTTTACTACTCTACTATACTTTACCTACTACTACTTTACTATACTACTACTTTACTACTTTGTTTCACTTTTCTTACTACTTTTCTTTCTGCACTATACTTACTTTTTTTATTTGTACTTTAGACTTCTACTACTACTATACTTTACTTTACTTTCTTTTATACTTACTAATACTACTCTCTTTACTTTTTTTACTACTTACGTTCGTTTTTACTTCATACCTAACTAACTGTCTACTCTTTAACTGACTGAACTACTTTTTTCCTTTAAAAAAAACCCTTACTTACTTTACTTTTTTTACTTCTCTGTAACTCTTACTACTACTACTTTACTCTACTTACTTACGTTTTTTGCCTACTTTACTTACTTATAACTACTCTTTTCTTAACCTTCCTACTCTTACTTTACTACTTACTACTGACTTTACTACTTATACTACTAACTTACTACTGCTCTACTACTTACTATCTACTTACTACTTAACTGACTTTATATACTTACTACTACTCCTCTACTTTCCTGTCACTACTACCTACTTTTACTTATAACACTACTACTATACTACTTTACTATTACTTTTATACTACTTTAACTACTTTTTTGTTTTACTTTACTTACTACTCTCTTTGACTACTCTACTACTAACTCTTAGTTATCTATATCTACTACTTCTTACTACTTTTTACTACTTGGTGGAGGGTGACTAGAGGCTGTTTAAACTACTTTTACTTCTTACTTTTAACTGACTACTCTACTAGACAAAACCCCCACTTTTTCCCTTCCCCCTTTTACTAGTACTTTACTTACTTACCTTACTACTATACTGAATACCAACCTACTTTATACTACTCTCTTTACTACTACTACTTTTACTTCTATTTACTACTTACTTACTTTTGCTATACTCTTACTCACGTTTGGTTTACTACTTTACTATACTCTACTACTTACTAACTACCTACTTACTAACTTTAACGTAACTTATACTACTTATACTTTACTTTAGGATTGACTTTACCTTATAACTACTACTACTACTTACTACATTACTTCTACTACTTACTCTACTACTTGTTACTTACTTCTACTTCTTTAACTTTTTCTAACTACTTTCCTACTCTCACTTTACTCTTGGGCTTCTACTTACTACTTACTTACTACTATACTTATAGCTACTACTTACTGTTTATACTTTTTTTTGTTTACTCACTTACTTTTTAACTTTTTACTACACTACTTTATACTTTACTACTACTTTACTATACTTACTACGTTACTCTACTATACTTTACTTTATAATACTATATCTTACTTATACTTGTTACTTACTATACTTCACTGGTTTTACTAGACTATATACTACTTTTTTTACCTTTAACTACTACTACTACTACTTACTTATACTATACTGATCTTATACTGTGACTCTTCTACTTTTTATACTAAATTACCTTCTATACTACTACGTACTACTTACTACTTAACTACTTGTTACTTTGACTGTACTTACTACTACTACTCTATAACTTACTACTACTTACCTTACTTTACTTTCTTTACTTTTCACTTTAACTTAACTTTACTTCACTTCTACTCTCTGTATTTGTTTTACTAACTCTTGACTATACTACTGCTACTAATATACTTATTCTATATCTACTCTAGCTACTTTTACTTTTTGACTTTTCTATACGACTCTTACTACTTTATACTCTTTACTTACTTTCTTTACTACTTTTACTTGACTTCCTACTCTCTACTAACTTACTACCGTTACTTACTACTTACTTACTCATTTTGCTATACTTTTGTTTACTTGTTACTACTCATACTTACTTTACTTGCTTACTTTACTTTTACTTATACTCCTACTTTTTCTTACTACGACTCTTAACTTGGAATCTTCTTACTTGAAGACTTATTTTACTACTACTACTTTACTTTTGACTCTACCTTAACTACTTTTATACTACTACTTCTTCTGAACTACTGTACTTTACTCTTACTTTTTCTTTCTTTACTTTACTCTTATTTACTTACTCTACTTATTTACTACTTACTATTCTCTACTTACTTACTTTACTATCTTACACTTTACTTGACTTACTGACTTTTACTAATCTATACTACGCTCTACTATACTTGTATAGACTTACTACTTTGACACTTTTTTACTAACTTTTTACTTTACTTACTGATCCTCTTTACTTTTCCTAAGCTGACTCTACTATACTCTTATACTACTCTTTCTACTTATACTACTTTTACTTACTATACCTACTTGTTTCTACTTTGTAAGCCTCTACTTTTTTTACTCTATACTCTTTCTTTACTTTGACTTTGCTTGTTTACTTTTTTTACTACTACTATCTACTGACTGAATACGTTACTTTTTACTTGAACTTTAGTACTTTACTTAAACTACTAAATACTTTTACTTACTTTCACTTCTTATACTACTTTTCACTACTCTTTACTTCTCCTTTACTTTCGAACTTACTTATTGACTACCTTCTCTACTTTGACCTACTACTACTTATTACTTACTTTACTCTTACTACTGATACTTACTAACTACTTATTTTACTTTTACTGACTACTGTACTTATACTCTTTACTTATACTACTCTTATTGTAATATAATACTACTTCCTTGTACTTACTTACTGTTCACGACTTACTACTAATACTTTTATCTATTTACTTTACGCTTTACTTCTATACTAACTACTTTTGATAGCGCTACTACTACTTACTTTACTTTTACTTATATTTACTACTACTTTATATACTAAATACTTCACTACTACTTTTGATACTTTACTCTACTTTACTATCACTACTTACTACTTACTTTTACTACCCCTTTTTTTTACTTACTACTACTTTACTTACTTAACTTCACTACTTCTATACTACTGACTCTTACTTTTTATTTTACTACTACTATACTTTTTACGTATCTTTTTACTAACTACTTTACTACTTAACTACTTACTACTTTACTGACTTTATACTTCTACTTACTCTACTTTACTACTTTTGTTTTACTTACTTACACTACTATACCTAACTACTACTATTACTGTACTTACTTTTTTTTACTCTTTACTTACTACTTTACTATACACTTACTTATACTTTCTTTTATACTTTTAACTTCTTCTATTCTACTACTACCTCCTTATTATACCTACCCTACTTACTTTCTACTACTTCTTTGAATGACTTAACTCTTACTACTACTTTTTTTACTTCCTACTCTTCTATTACTACTTTCTCATCCTCTTATACTTTCTTCTCTACCTTTACTTCTACTTTGTACTTACTTACTACTTCTACTTACTACTTACTTATCTCTCTCCTACTTTTGTTCTTATACTACTTACTGTACTACTATACTAACTACTAGACACTTACTACTTTCTACTACTACTCTCTTCTACTTTTACTTTCCGTTTACTTATACTTTACTGTACTTACTAACTTTATACTACTACTACCTCACTTACTGACTTCTCCTCACTTTTATACTCTTCTTTCTTCTGTTTTTTGCGTTATTTCTTCCCTTTCTACCTTACTTTTTTTTTTTTTTACTAAACTTCTTTACGACTACCTTTTTTTACCTCTTTTTACTTTTTTCTTTTTTACTCTTTTATTTTTAAAATTTACCCCTTTTAAATTTTAATTCTTCTTTACTAACTTTTACTTCTACTAAATTTCTAATTACTATTACTTTATCCCCTTTTCTCTAATTTTATACTTCTTTTTACTTTACTATACTTTTTTCTTACTTTCTTTTTTATTTTCTCTAAATTTACTCCAAATACTTTCCCACTTACTTTTTTTACACTATTTATACTTGACTTTTACTTTCTACCTTTCTTACTCCTTTTTTCCTAAATTTTGTATAAATTTACCCAACCTTTTTTTTCTACCTTTCTTCTTTCTCTTCTTCGAACCCCCTTTTTTTTACTACACTATCTTCTTTACTTACTTTACCTTTTTCTTTTTACTTCTACTTTACTTATACTTTCTTCCTAACTTCTTTTCTACTCCCTTTTTTTCCTTTTTTTTTAAATAAATTGGTTTTCTTTTAAACTTAAATCTTTCTCCCTTTTTCTTTAAAAATTCTAACTTACTTGTTTTTACCTTTTTTTCCTCACTTTACTTACTTCGACTTTACCTTTACTTTTTCTATCTTTCTTACTTTTTTTTTTTTTTTTTTTACTTTTCTACTTTTTACACTTAATCCTTTTTCTTTCTTTTTCTTTTTCTTTTTTTCCCCTACCTTTTTTTTTTACTACTATTTCTTTTTTTCTTTCTTTTCTACTGACTTTCTTTTTTTCTACTTTTTTTTTCTACAAAATAAATTTTTCTTTACTTTAATTTTTGTGGGAAACTTTAAATTTTTTTTAACTACTTTTTTCTACTTTTTTCTAACTTTTACTTTTCCCTTTTTTTCTCTCTTTTTTCTTCTTTCTTACCCACTTTTCTACTCTTCTTACTTACTTTTACCCCTTAATTAAATTTTTTTTTTTAACTTTTTTGTTTTTTTACTCCCCTTTTTTTTTTACGTAAATTTTCTTTACTACCCCCTTTTTTTACCCACTTTTTTCTACCTTCCCCTTTTTCTTTACTTTTACCTTTTTCACTTTACTTCTTTACTTTTCTTACTTCTTTCTTACTACTTTCTTCTTAATTACTTTACTACTTAAATTTTCTTTACCCTTTTTTTTTTTTTTTACTTTTACGGGTCTCTCTTCCCACTTAAATCTTCTAAATTTAAATCTTTCTTTTTTTACTAACTTATCTTTTTTTTTTAACCCTTTTTACTTACTTTAAATACTTTCTTACTAAACCT